>AWOL01S0008519.1:0-11503 GCA_000715115.1 Nicotiana otophora
TTCTCTTCAAACCAAAAAATCTTCTCCTTCTCCCATACAATGGCTTCTTCCTCAAAGCGTACCAATTTTTCAAAAAGTAAGAACAAGGCCGAGGACTCTGCTCCTCCAATAGTGGGCTCCATCATCCCTAGAAGTCTTATTACCACAAAATACTTTGAAGAGAAATTCCCTACTGCTAACTCTCGTACATGGGCCGTCAGTAGGTATCATTCTTCCATACATCCTTTTAGTATTCCTGCTGTGAAGGAAGACTGCCGCTGCCATGACTTGGATATTACTGCTCCTGATCTATAGGAGTGAGTCACCCTACCCAAGGAAGGTTTTGCATATTCTTACACGTATCCCTTTACTTTGGGTGCGTTCTCTTTGAGCGGAGAGCTTGACCCCATGATTGTGGAGTTTTTCCTCTGATACCAAGTGTGTTTGGAACAAGTAAGTCCTTCTATGTGGAGGGATGTTGCTTGCCTTCGGAGTTTGTTCCAGGAGACTGGAGAGGAGCTAACTTTAGCTCATATGATGAATCTCTATTCTCCCATAATCTTCCGCGGGGGAATGATAAACCTCTGCAAACGTGTCCACCATGCTCTATTGTCTAGCATGGATGATGACAATGATCGTGGGTGGATGGAATGGTTCGTTGCAACTGCCACCAATGACATCATTCTAGTAACGGCTCCATCCTTTGTGGCCGCTTGGAACCGCACTCGTAAGCTCTTTGCTTAGTATTTCCTTTTACAAAATATTTTTCTATAGCTGTATTGATCCTCCATCCTTCGCCTATTTCAGCAACTCGATGGATCCCACCGATGGTTGAAGGTTTGGACTTGTGGGTACAAAATATCTTGGACGTTACGACGCACGAGACTCGCTTGTGGAAAGAACTGGCCCCTAAATATGAAAGGCCAAGAATCACGGAAATTCAAACTCATGTTGTTTCAATTTTTCATGTGAAGAACTTGATTGATCCCTTCTAACCTGTCTACAAAATTAGGTCTACCCGCGGGCTCTGATGTTGTTCCCGAGGAGGATGTTTTGGCTGATCCTACTGATGCAGCGAGGCTGCTTCAGGAGGTGCTTACTCGAATAGGTGGCTCCGATGGAAAATGTTTCTTTACGGAGTCCCCGGCCAGAAGACAAACAACCAAAGAGAAGACGCTCCTCTGCAGCTAGGGAAAAGAATAAGAGGGCGAGGACCCGTGCCCTCGAGTCATCTCCGGTAGCGATGGTGATTGGTCCTCCTTCCGGGCTGGTCATAGACACCGTGATGATCGACGATGATGGCGAAGCTAGTGATGATGGAGCTTCTCTTCATAGAAGACGACGATCCTCATCATCTCAACAAGATGCTTGACCTGTTAAGAGAGTTACACTAACCGAGGACGATGCCTCGGCACTTTGGAGAGAGTTGGATTTGGTAGATAATGTCAACTCCCGTTTTCAGGCCACAATTGCTGTGCCCGGTACTGCGGGGCTGAATATCGGGTCCCTGCCATCTCTGGTTAGCGAGCATCCTATGACCAGCACTGCATTTGATGCAATTGTTTTTCACTTTTCAACTCCATCATCTTTATCTCCGTCTTCACCAACACCAGCAACTGCTACATCACTTCCATCTTCATTCACTCTTCCACCAGCAATTGCTACATCATCTCCACCGGCCGCACCTGACCGTGAAGAAGGTGTTCCTCTTCCACAGTCCCTAGTTCATGGGAATTTGGGGCAAAATTATGCTACCCCTTCTAATGATCCACAAAGGAGGAGGAATGTTACTCTTTCGGTCTCTACCAGATGCAACTTGCTATCCCGGTCGGTGGAGCTTGCTAATTATCTGAAGCCCTTCACTTCAGAGAAAGACTGAAAAAAGATTCAGACACTTTCAGGAGAGTGTTTGTTGAACAACGCCATGCACAACGCCGCAGCGGTACGTTCCTTTCTTCCTTTATTATTCCTTTTATTTTTGGGTATGAACATATCCTGAATTTTACCCTTCTTACTTTGTAGGCCAACTTTCTTGCTTCCGAGGGACTTCAGAAGTTGATTCGTGAAAAGGCAAAGATTACCTCAGCACGAGATCAGCTTTTGGCAGAGTAGGAGCAACACGTTGCTCGTCTTTCAGAAGTGGAAGCTAAAGCTACTGAGACTGTTGTATTGGAGGCTCGTTTAAAGCAAAGCAAGCAAAAAGTGGTAACCCTTAGCCAAGAAATTGGCCAGCTGAGGGTTAGATTTGACGAAGCCAGGGCCAAATGGGCTGAAGTCCATAACGCCGTTCTTGCTGCAAATGAACGCGAGGTTGCCTCCGCTGAAAGAGTGATCAACTTAGAGGCAGTCTTGAACTCGAAAATTGAAGAGCTTGCTACTACGGGGGTGAAACATGCCCAGCTGAAAGAGAAGTACAGGAAAACTATCGAGCATAATAGGCTTTTTAGTTCAACTATCTGTGACCTTAATGTTAGCCTCAAATCTGCCAGGTCCGCCCGGGAAAATCTTTCTGCCGAGGTAACCCAACACAAAAAAAAACTTAAGTGCCGAGCAACTTCCCTCATTGTTGAAAACGCTTACGCTATATACAACATGAGGAGAAAAACCTTGGAAGAGGCCAAGGCCGGTGTCATTGATTTTGATACCGAAATTGCTAAGGCCCGTGAGCTTGAGTTGGCTACAAAACATGAACTCCCAGCAAGGTATGATGCACCTAGTCCTTCTGGTTTCGGTTTCGAGTTCTCGGGAACTGAAGAAGAATCGGAGGATGCTGATGCTGAAGGCCAAACTAGTGCAAATGTTGAGCCATCGGTGGGTCCCTCTACTTCTCCCGGGGGCGCGGACACTTCTCTTCCTCCTGGTTCCGGAGATACTGCAGCTTAGCTTTTCTTTTATTTTTCCAATTCTTGTACATGTGCCATTTTAACGTGTTTTTGTAAATAAAAACATCTTTTGCTCAAGTATTGTTTGAGTCTTCCTTTCATTTAAACATTTATGCAAGTCTTTAATCTTTGTATTTTCTTCCTTTTTCTTAAGAATTTAGCGCAAGCTTTTTTGTTTTGCGTCTTATTATGTGAAGCCTTAGGTGTATTCTCCCCGAAAGCATTTTTGACTTTAAGCATCAACACTTTTTCGTGAGGGTTTTGATAAGTATTTGCGCAAGTTTACTTTTTGCGTCTTTTTTGTATACGGCTTCGGGTGTATCTTTCCCCAGAGGTATTTTGATTTCGGGAATAAATTTTTCCGGAACCAATCTTTTAATATGAGAGTTTTTATAAGAGAGGGCCCTCTTAAATTTACGGTGCTCTTGAAGAGGACGTCTCTTATGTAATACGACACTAGCATTTGAAGTACTTGTTTAACTTTCAAATGACAAAGTTAATTCATCGTTCAGGCAAGAAACAAGATAAAAATAAAAGGATTTCATTTTATTCCTTCTATTTTCAAAAAGTACATAAGCATTTGCTCTGCTGAAAAGAAATTGCCATTACTTATGGCTAACTTGTACAACTTGTTTCTACGGGGGCTGGCCGCGCAGTCCTAGATCCCGATGATGCAATTATACTTCCGATTTTTTGTTTCTTGGTCGACGTGGCAGTCATTGTCGTCGTATCTTCATATCATTCCCCCCATTGTTCGAATGGGGAAGAGTGCAAATTAGAACACTAGAAGTCTTGTATCTTCGAAGATTCCACTAATGCATTGCTAGATAATCCTTAACTTGGTAACACACTTTACTTCCCCTTAGGATTTTATGCTATCGAGCGAAGGACTATCTAACAACCCTCTAGTGGTTTGTGCTTGTGAACTATCAGGTAACCTTTGCTCAAGAGCAAATTTAACTTCCCGGTGGGAATTTTCTATAGAGAAAAAGATTATCTAACCATCCCCGAGTGGATATTTGCTTGTGTGCCTTGCTATTAAAGGTCTTATTGTTGCGGTCTTCATAGTATGCTTTTTGTTACTGCCTCATTAAAAACCTTGCCAAAAAAACCCAATTGGGACAAAAATTGAACGAAGGGAAAACAAGTGCAGCACATACTTTCTGATCGGATAATGTTCATCATCAATAATATCTTTTGAGGTGTGCCACATTCCAATTGCTGGGCAACTTTTCTCCATTTTGGTTTTCCAACTCGTATGAACCTTTCCCAATGATAGCTGAAACCCGGTAGGGCCTTCCCACATTGGACCTAGCTTCCCCGTGTTGAGCTCCCGAGTGTTTTGAGTTACTTTTCTTAGGACCAAGTCTCCTACGTTGAAATAACGGAGGTTGACTCTTTGATTATAATACCGCTCCATTCTCTACTTTTGAGCTACCATTCTTACATGCGCCAAGTCCCTGCGTTCATCGAGCAGTTCCAAGTTGACTAACATTGCTTTGTTGTTCGATTCTTCATCTTCCTGGAAATATCTCAAGGTGGGTTCCCTTACTTCCTCCGGGATTAAAGCTTATGCACCGTATACGAGGAAAAAAGGGGTTTCCCCTGTGCTTGACTTGGCCGTAGTTCGGTATGCCCATAGAACTCCGGGTAATTCCTCAGGCCAATTACCCTTAGCTTCTTCCAACCTTTTCTTTAGGTTTTGAATAATCACTTTGTTCGTCGACTCTGCTGGACCATTTGCGCTCGAATGATAGGGTGAAGATGTGATCCTCTTTATTTTTGAATCTTGGAGGAACTTTGTAATTTTTGCGCCGATAAACTGTGGCCCATTATCGCATGCTATCTCTTTTGGTATTCTGAACCTGCAAATTATATTTTCCAACAATAAATTCACCACTTCGCGTTCTCTGATCTTCTGATAAGGACCTGCTTCCACCCACTTAGAAAAATAGTCAGTCAAAATCAAAAGAAATCTTACCTTTTCGGGAACCGGTGGCAGTGGTCCGACGATGTCCATTCCCCATTTCATGAACGAGCACGGGGACAGAATCGAATGTAAGAGTTCTGCCGGTTGATGCACCAGTGGTGCGTAGCGTTGACACTTATCACATTTTCGTACGAAGTCTTTGGCGTCTTGTTCCATGCGGGGCCAATAATATCCTGCCCTTACCAACTTAGCACTAAGGAATCCGCACTCGAGTGGTTGCCACATATCCCTTTGTGAACCTCTGTAATGACATAGTTTGCTTTGGATGCCCCTAAGCATCGGGCCTTGAAAAGATTTTCTATACAATTGGCCTCTCTTGAAGCTATATCGCGCTGCTTTGGCGCGCAACGCCCGAGATAGTTTGGGGTCTTTAGGTAGCTTCCCGTGTTCGAGATAATCGATGATTTCATTCCTGCAGTCCCAGACCAGACTAGTCGAATTTACCTTATAGTAACCATCCGTATCCAGGACTGAGTTCATCAGTTGTACTACCGTCCCGGACTCCGATCCCTTTATTTCCATCGATGATCCTAGGTTTGCCAATGTGCCTGCTTCTGTGTTATCTTCCCTTGGGATATAAGTAATTGACCACTCCCGGAATCGCGCCAACAGAGCCTGAACCTTTACTATTTATTGTTGCATGCGCTCCCTTTTGGTCTCGAAGATCCTGTAGACCTGATTTACCACCAGTTGTGAGTCGCATTTGATTTCGATGACCTCAGAGTAAAGTCCCCGAGCCAAATTCGAGCCCTGTAATCAAAGATTCATACTCTGCTTCGTTGTTAGTTAAATGGACCGTCCTGATGGCTAGCCTTAAGGTTTCCCCCGAAGGCATGATTAAGACTATACCGAGCCCGGACCCTTTTACATTGGAAGCTCCATCCGTAAATAAGGTCTAAACCCCTGATGTCGATTCCGACACCTTTACTGCTTCCTTGGCTGCCAGAGGAAAGAATCCCAGACTGAAATCGGCCATGACATCAGCCAAGACTTGTGACTTAATTGCAGTCATTGGTTTATATTCTATGTCGATTTCACTCATTTTGACGGCCCATTTGGCCAATCTACCCGAGAGCTCATGTTTATGGAGGATGTTCCGCAAAGGGAAAGTAGTCACCATGGCTATCATGTGGCATTGGAAGTAGGGCCTCAACTTTCGAGCGGTGACTACGAGAGCTAAGGCCAGTTTCTCCAAATATGGGTAGCGCGTTTCTGCTCCCGTTAAAATTTTACTAACATAATAAATGGGAGATTGCGTACCTTCATTCTCTCGGACTAAAACCGCACTTATCGCAACTTCCGAGACCGCGAGATAAACTAGCAACGTTTCACCTTCTTTTGGTTTTGAAAGGTGGAAGGATTGACAAGTATTTCTTTAAATACCTTAAAGCCTGCTGGCACTCCGGGGTCCATTCGAAAATATTTTTCTTTTTGAGCAGTGCGAAGAAACAATGACACTTTTCTGATGACCCGGAAATGAACCTACTCAAAGATGCCAATCTCCCTGTAAGCCTTTGGACTTGCTTCACGTTTGATAGTTGTTACGGGATATCTTCTATGTCCTTAATCTTATCTGGGTTTACCTCAATTCCCCTTTGTGATACCAGAAATCCTAGAAACTTACCAGACCTGACCCTGAACGCACATTTCTTGGGATTAACTTTCATATTATGCTTCCTTAGGATGTCAAAAGTTTCTCGCAGATGTTTAAGATGATCACCTGCAGTTAAAGACTTAACAAGCATATCATCTATATAAACTTCCATAGTATTTCCTATTTGATTTTCAAATATCTTATTCACAAGCCGTTGATAAGTGGATCCAATATTTTTTAACCCGAAGGGCATCACATTGTAGCAATATATACCGAAATTCATTATAAAAGAAGTTTTTTCTGATCCTCCGGGTTCATCTTAATTTGGTTGTACCCGGAATAAGCATCGAGGAAACTCATTAACTCGTGACCGGTTGTGGAATCAATTATTTGATCGATGTTTTGGTGTGGGAACGAGTCTTTTGGGTATGCCTTGTTAAGATTTTTATAATCTACACACATGCGAAACTTATTTTTCTTCTTAGGAACTACTACTACATTGGCTAGCCAGTCTGGATATCTTACCTCTCGGATCAAACCAATATTAAGTAAGCGGGTTACCTCTTCTTTGACGATTTTGTTCCTAGCTTCAACAATCGGGATTTTTCGAACAACGCCACTTGCTCCAGCTCTTCCGATGTGGACTTCGTTGCATCAGTCTCTTCTAGAACTTGGAAATATCTCGGCACCTAATCAGATTCCGATGCCTCTGCCCCTGGGTTAACTTCATCTAGTTTGGGAGTAGGTGTCGGTCCCTGTAATTTCTATGACGCTTCTTCCTTTCCTTTGCTACTGGAGACCAAAATTGCATTCATCTTCCTTGCCGCCGGTTGATCACCCCTTATCTGCTTAATTCCTTTGGGAGTTGGAAACTTCAGCAATTGGTGATACGTTGATGGTACAACTTTCATCTCGTGCAACCATGCCTTTCTCAAAATGATGTTGTATCCTATATCACCGTCTAATACTTCAAAAAAAGTTGTTTTCATTATTCCTTCAGCGTTTGTGACTAATAAAATTTCTCCACGGATTGTCACACTTGCGGGGTTGAATCCGGCGAGGAGCTTTGTGGCCGGAATAATGCTTCCGGTGAGTTTAGCTTGCTCCAATACACTCCATTGTATAATATTAGCTGAACTTCCTGGATCCATTAGAACACATTTAATCTTAGAATCTAGCACATTTAAATAAATTACCAATGTGTCGTTGTGTGGTAGAAGCAATCCATCTGCGTCTTCTTTCGTAAAAGTGATATCGTCTTCCCAAAGCCTTTTGCTATGCGTTATTGATACTTTCATCTTCTTTGCTGCTGAAAAGGTGACCCCATTAATCTCGTTCCCTCCGAAGATCATGTTGATTGTTTGACGCGGGGGACCTTCTCCTGCTTTTGAGGGTTCCGTGTTGTCCCGGTTACGACCATAATTATTCTTAGCTCGGTCACTCAAGAATTCTTTGAGGTGACCATTCTTCAATAATGTTGCCACTTCTTCCCGGATGTGTCGATAGTCCCCCGCCCGATGTCCATTCGTCATGTGGTGTTCACACCACAAGTTGGGATCCCTCTGGCTAGGATCAGATCTTATCGGTTTCGGGAACCGTGCTTCTTTGATGATTCTCATGGCCGACACCAACTCAACTATACTGACGTTGAAGTTGTACTCCGATAACTTAGGGTATGAAGGATCCTATGATCCTGACACTTCTTTATCCTGCAACGATCGATTGTGCTGACCGTGATCAGTCCTCCTATCAACGGCAAACCTGTCCGCTATCCGGGAACCTCTCTGCGGCCTTCGGTCTGTTCGTAGGGCAAAAACTGGCCCCTTAAAGTCCTCTGTCCGCGTCATAATCATCCTTGGATTTTTCTTTATTCTTTTCTCGTCCTTTGGTTGACGGTGGAAAACCAAGCTGATTATCTTCGATCCTTATTTTTGATTCGTACCGGTTGTGAAAATCCACCCAGGTCATTGTTTGAAACTCGAGTAGGCCTTACTTTAATTTTTGGGAACCATCTGGACTCCTTGGATTAAATTCCTTGGTGAATGCTTCAGCTGCCCATTCATCCGTAACAGCCGGGAGCAATATTCTTTACTTCTAGAATCGGGTAACAAACTCTCATAGCAGTTCAGACTCTCCTTGCGCAATCCTGAATATGTCATCCTTTCGGGCCTGTACTTTCTAGCCCCGGCATGAGCCTTAATGAAAGAATCCGCGAGTATTTCAAAGGAGTCTATGGAATACTCGAGTAACAACGAATACCACGTCAAGGCCCCCTCGTGAGGGTTTCTCCAAATTTCTTTAGCAACACAGATTCAATTTCGTGAGGAGCTAAATTATTTCCCTTTACCGCCGTTGTGTAGGTGGTAATATGCTCCTTGGGGTATGAAGTTCCGTCATACTTTGGCACTTCAGGCATTTTGAATCGCTCCGGGATTAACTCTGGTGCCGCACTTGGCTTGTATGGCAATTGGGTATACTTTTTCAAGTTCGGACCTTTCAGCACTGGAGGCGCGCCCGGGATCTGGTCCATGCAAGCTTTCACTTCCCTCATAAACCGTAAAAGTGCATTCTTGAAAGGATTATTCTCGTTGTTGAGACCAGATCCGCTCCCCCCTGCCCCATCAGAGCCAATTTCACCCCTAGAAGTATTGTTGTCGACCCTCTGTGTTGTTTGATTCGCAGGGACCCCGGGAGGAATCAAATCTCTACTGTTTGCATTATTTGAAGCTCCCGACAGCGCCAACTTCAACTCCGTCATGACCATATCCTGTCGCGTGAGGTGGCCTAGAATGATCGACTGTTGCTCTTGCAAGACCCTTACCACATCAACGATATGATCCTCATCAGCATCATCAGGAGTGGTCTCCCGAACATATCGAGGATATTGCCTGTCATGCACCGGTGTAGCGTAATTTCCCTCATTATGGGTGTCACTGATTGAGTCCTCAAAATGAGACTGATCCCCTCGAATCTCGGGGCTGTGCATGTCGTTAACAGTGCTATCTGCCACTTCTTATGATATTTTCTAAGACAAAATAATCAAAACACGTTAGTAAAAAAGGCAAGAATCAATTTAATTACACGGCTGTCACGGTGGGCGCCAAACTATTTACTCGTAAAACGGTATAATTGAATTTATACGTAATTTCCAAACAAGTGAATTAATTTGATCCTGAAATAATAAAATAATCAAAAAATTATGCAATACTTAGCCTTAGGATATATATGAAACAGCAGAAGCGACAGTTCCAGGAACAGAATTTTCGGGCAAAACAACAACAAAACCAAAAAGTAAGAAGATAAGATTGTATTGAGCTTTGTATAGAATGTAATGCAAGTTTTTCAGAAAATTCGTGTCCTTTACAATGACAATCGAGCTCACTATTTATAGCTATGAGGAGGTCCTTGGATCGTGCCCTTCTTTAATGTCAATTATGAGATGCATTGATGAAGATGTAACAATGAACATAAATGCCAAATTTCCTGTAACGGGTAATTGCTCTTAATGCCATAAAATATTCTCTATTAAATGCTACCGGGCGAAGAGCATTTATCACATCTTTATGAGCGTTATTCTTTCCGGTGACAAACGAAACAGTTGCCTTCGATCTTTAGCCATCCCCCGTCTTGGGTTCCACGTGTCCCTTTTTTGGACGGCACGTGTCATAGCATATTTTCCCCTATACAACTACTTGGGATTTAGAATGATGAGTTTACGTTACGTTATGGTTTATATGTATTTACTATTAAGGGAATGTCTAAGGGTTTGTGATATATGAAATGAGAATTGAATATGTATTGAGAAAGTTTGCTTGAGACCAATAGGCAGGTCACAGCCCAGCTTTTTAAAGTCCATCCTAATACCAAAACTAATTTTAGAATGAAAGACAATTAGAGCGAAAAAAAATTAAACAAATAGTACAATCTACAAATAGATAAGAAGGTGATTGAATTAAAAGATCACAAAAAGGAGTACAACTAGGAAGTTCGCAAATTTCGCATCTTACGCTTTACTTCTTTTTATTTATTTATTTAAATATACGGAGGGGGAGGGGAAGGGTTGTAACTTTACTTGTTTGATCCATTACTGTCTTGCTAAAAAACAGAATTAACTTTGAGTTAAAGAGAAATAAAATAAACATCTCAATACCTAGCGTCAATTGCCTGAGTTATTCTTATGTCTCGTTTTTCAATATATCGTACTGTATTATAATATATTATTTCGATTAATATAATATTTGGATAGATTATATCTTTTTATATTGTCTCATAATGTGACGTACCAATAATTTAAAAAATAAGATTACAATTTAAAAAATAAGATTACAATATTAAAAAATAAAATAAAAAATAAATTAGTACGTGTAAAGTTATTATAAAAAAGGTAAAAAATATAATTATTAAATACTAATAATTAAGGATAAAATGAGAGAAAAACAATAATGACGCGATCGCGCTAAATCGATCGTTACATAAAATAAAACTTTATCGTTATGTAATGACAAATTTAACGACTCGATACAATAAAATTTAAACAATATTCAATATAAATATTATATTTAAAATAACAATATGATACAATACAATAGGTAATAGTTATCCACACAGGCTGTCAATTATTTTAAATATGTATCAAGTGAAACTTATTGCAGTTCTTATTTATTTATAGATCTCTCTATCTTCTAAAGAATTTTTTATAAATATTTTAAACTATTATCTTTCGAAAAGATACACTTGATATGTCATGCTATAAGAAAAGCCCAAAAGATTAGACATCATTTTTCTTTTCTTGGAAATAAAATTAGCTGTTATAATTTCTTATAAATTTTATTTAAGAAAATTTTAAATATTATTTCATTTGTATAACATTTATATACTAATTTTTATTAAAAAATATATGTATATATTAAAATTTTAAAAGCCAATAATAAATATTTACTACTTTCTTTCTTTGTTACCACCTAACAAGTGCTTTTGAACTAGTTTGCCGATTGTTAGTTCCATTGTCATATCTAGAGCCGTGCATAATTCGGTAAATACCGAAGTACCGCATCGAAA
>AWOL01S0008520.1:6797-32059 GCA_000715115.1 Nicotiana otophora
CATGTCAAGTAATAAATTTACACAAAACCAATGCCATGCAACTACTATTCATGGGTTACTTTGCCATCATCCATGTTTTGTCCAAACCAATTCTAAAATATAAGGCCATGCAATTTGTTTTCTAGTTCTTGATCATGCTTTTATGTTTTGTCTATTAGCCAAATAAGGGCTTTACATTGTAAAATATGTATGTTAGTTGTACTTGTTTTACACCAGTTGTACTATGTAATTAAATAAGGGTAGTACATGAGGATAGTTCGGTGGTAAGTACTGATTCCTTCCAAGATTCCTCAAAAGAAGAACTTCTTTATATTTTCATGAATCAGCCCAAGGAACCCAATGTCTCCAAAGTTGATGATGGTCAAGATGGGATGACTGATAAGCCCATTCCAGAACGGAGATATGATTCTGCCACAACAAAATAGATAATGAAGANTATTATATATAACAACTACTAACCTAGTGGTATATTTGCTAAAAAGAATAAGATTTTTGGCAATTAGGAATCCTCCCACATGATAGGGAAAAAACTAGTTCTTGTATTCCCGACTCCATTTTAAGTGGAAAGTCATACCTTTCAGTTAACAATCTATTCCATCTTTGTTTCAAAAGGCCATGATAAAAATATTTTAGCCCATCCTCCATACATNTCCAGAAGAAGAAGTTCAGGCATTGCAAGGAGAAATAGAGCATGTTTTATTTGTAACAAAATATGAAATTTTGCGCGAAACTGCCCGCAGTCTAAACAGACTATTAGAATTCTCTTTGAAATTATAGANACTTGGGAAGAGCGCATAAATTTCCTCAATCATTTTGCATCTTTAGTGAAAATATGGCATCTTTCTTTCAGCCAAACAATAGTTTTCGTAAAAACGAAGTTTGATTTTTTGGGCATGCATTTTCCCATGGATAATATACCCCCGTCCTCATATTTCTAAGTAACTTATCAAGTTACTCGATACTGGGTTCACAATGACACAAATCCAAGGGTTTTGGGGAAAAATATATTATGTGAGAGATTTTATTCCTAATGTTTTTACATATATTTCTCCTCTCCCACAAATGTTGAAGAAAAATGCTCATCCATGGGGCAAGGAACAAAATGATGTAGTGAAAAAAATAAAAGAGATATCCCAAAGTGTCAAATCTTTGCACATTTCCTCCAATAGAAAGAAAATATTGCAGACTGATGCCCGCAATTAATTTTGGAGCGCATTTGTTTGAGAAAGAACATGGTCAGAGAAAAATATGTGGTTACGCCAGTGAAAGTTTCAAGGATGCCGAACAAAACTATCATTCCATTTTCAAGGAGATTATAACACTGAAAATGAGATTAAAATGTTTAATTATTTTCTAATTCACTCACAATTCCTTATAGAGATGGATATGAAGGCTTTTCTGATGATGATCCAGTGGAATCCAAAGGTCATTCTGAATTAGCTAATCTCGGATGGATTCAATGGTTTCTCCATACAAGTTTCAGCCCAAGCACATTAAAGGGAAAGATAATGTTTTTACTCATTTCCTTTGAAGGCACGATGATTTTTTCAAAAGGTTTCTGCAACAAAAGCACATGAAGATGAATAAATCAGCAGTTCAAATGTTCATGTTCTCAGATGAACCACGCCCAGGTTCTCCATAATTACATCACCCGCCAAAGTTGTTTGTTTTTTCAGATCCTATCGATCCGTCCATCTTATTAGGGCGAAAAGTTTTTATGAACTCTAGGTTTTTTGAAACTAAAGAGGTTCCATACTAGCACCTTTTGGTGATAATCCGGAAAATTCACTATGCCATGTGTTCATAGTGTAGGCCAAGAAGTTTCCAAATGATCTCTTATAGTTCACTTGGTATCTCTGCCATCAATACCACAATCTCATGGAATTCAAGTGCCGTGTTTTTCGACACTTCGGAAATCTCGAACCTTTCCTACAAATATTTCTGTTGTGGTTCAAACCTCAATAATATTAGGTTCATCATTTTCATTCTTGTGGAGTCAAAATATTTATGTTCCACACACCATTTAGTATGAGCAAAAGAACTATAAAGGTGATGCATACGACGTCATTTTTGTTTCATTATCCAGTCACTGTCATAGCAATGGAAAAGGAGAACGCTGGAGCTCATAGGCTCATTTTTCAGCAAAATAAGAGCATTCGGGAGGAGATATGGCTAGGAGATTAAAGAAGTTTAAATTATTCATCCACCCGCCTCCTTTGAAAAAATGTTTAGACATCACAATACTCACCAGAGACCTATGGCATTTATCCAGCAAAAATTGCTAAGATCAATTAAAATGGGAATATCNAGCAAGCAGAAATCAAAGTCTATGCATCCAAGTGGGCCAAACCAATACATGGGAAGAGATCCACAATATCACGATGATACCGCAAGTAGAATTCAAAGTCTATGCATCCAAGTGGGACAAACCAACAATGTCATAGCTTTTATTTAACACAGGAGCATACTCCTCACATATTATCTTGCAGTCGTTCCAGATGAGTATTGGGTGTCGTACTTCAAGAATTTCGACACCACCTCAAATGGAATTCTGACCACAACCGTCATTACCAAGCACTCGATCACCATTGAATTCTTCCCAGGACTGAAGTACTAGACAAAATTGATTAGATCACATGTCCCAGGTAAGGATTTGGTTATTGATTTTGACATTTATATGGTTTTGCAGGACAAACTCCATATCAAAGCCAATGGGATAGCATTCACAAATCACACAACACTCTAATGTAGAATCTAACACTGAATTCTTAACCAAATTTGACAATCCTTTATGGAAAAATGAAGAGTTTTTCATCAAGCTGGCTTCAAAGAAAAATTAGAATATCAATTCTACAAAGGCAAGTCACTTTGGTTGAATATCAGGAGCTAGTGGTTTGATCTCATAGAGTCATCAAATTCACAATAGGCGTGTGAAGCATTTTATGTCAACAAAAGAGCCGAGCAAACAAGAGGAAAATTGAGATTAGTAATTAACTACCAACCAATCAATCAATATTTTTTTATGACAATTTCACATGCCAAATAAGCTCATCTTTTCTCCCAACTTACCAATGCCTTTGGCTCCATCTTTGTTTCAAAAGGCCATGATAAAAATATTTTACTTGTTTACATTGATGATATTTTATTGTTGAATGATAATTGGGAGGAACACTTTAATTTTCACAATCATTTTGAATCTTTAGTGGGAAAAAATGGCACCATGCTTTCAGCCAAAAAAATAGTTTTTTCAAAACAAGAAATTAATGTTTTGGGTATGCATTTTTCATATGGAGAATACACCCTAGGTCCTCATATTTCCCAAGTTCCTTCCTATTGAGTTCAAATAAAATAAAATTTCATATTTTTGGGAATAATAAATTATGTGATAGATTTAGTTCCTAATGTTTCTACATATATTTCTCCTCTCACAATAATGTTGAAGAAAAATGCCCAGCCATGGGGCAAGGAATAAAATAATGCAGTTAGAAAAATAAAACAGTTGTCCTAAAGTGTCAAATCTTTGCACATTCCCTCCAATGGAAAGAAACTATTTTAGACATATGCCACCAATAAATATTAGAGCACAATTTTATTTGAAGAAGAATAAGGCCAAAGAAAAATATGTGGTTACGCTAGNCGTCATTTTTGTTTCATTATCCAGTCACTGTCATAGCAATGGAAAAGGAGAACGCTGGAGCTCATAGGCTCATTTTTCAGCAAAATAAGAGCATTCGGGAGGAGATATGGCTAGGAGATTAAAGAAGTTTAAATTATTCATCCACCCGCCTCCTTTGAAAAAATGTTTAGACATCACAATACTCACCAGAGACCTATGGCATTTATCCAGCAAAAATTGCTAAGATCAATTAAAATGGGAATATCTGTACTTCGTCGCTGAAGAAGAAAGTTAAACGAACAGGAAATATAGAAGAAAATCATTAGCACGCAAAGAGATATTTCACAAGCGCTGAAGAGTGAAGGATAGAAGGGTTAAAAGACAAGCATAATGCATAATCATGAGCCAATAAATAATTTGCATAAGTCTTCTAAACCTTTTTAGCCAACTTNGCTCCTATTCAGGACTATGCACAGAACTTCGAGGATCGCAAAAGGCTACAACAAGTTGCTCGAGATCATGACCAGGGTCAATCTAAATGGCCCGGTCCACGAGAGATACAGGAGCATTTCGAGGCATTTTAGGTCCCTATTGCTTCGGTAGTCACCTAACTCGGAGACTAGCATTCAATCATAGTCGTATGGCCAATTTTGAGAACAAACCACTTATTTATGTCAGGGCCAGAATTTCCAAGGGTAGAGTTTGCAGAATAGTGTGGATACTAGCAGGATGCGACCCTTGAAGCCACGTTGTGGTCGATCTTGTAGGAGTCATTTTGGCCATTGCTGCCAGGGTTCGAATTTGTGTTACTCATGCGGGCATCCTGGTCACATCATGTGCTTTTGCCCAGTAAGAAATCTATGTGGCGTGATACTGCCTACATGGTCGGTAAGAGCCTCTTTATCGACAACACATCCTCATGAGCAAGGTATATGACTGCCAATGGGAAGTGATAGAGGTAGAGGGGGAATACCCATGTCCAGCCTAGGTGGGCAATAAGAAAATCGCATATATGTGTTGTTAGGACGTCAGAATTTAGAGACTTTACCAAATGCGGTCATAGGTATATTTTCCGCGTATTTCATTAGTGTATATGTTTTGGTAGATAGGTTCTACCATGTCGTATATTAATCCATTTGTTGCTGGTTAATGTGGTGAAGTATGTATTGCTACGACAACCGTTTGTGATATCCATGCCAGTGGACGTGTCCCTGATATTTAGGCGAGTGTATCAAGATTGCGATGTGATGATTTATGATCACCTTACCTTGGCCAATTTGAATGAATTAAAAATGGTAGAATTTATTGTCACTAAGGGAATTAATTGGCTGGCCTCTTGTTATGCCATAGTGGATTGTTAGAGTAAGGTATTTCGCTTAAACTTTCTAGGGGAGCCCGTTATCGAATGGAATGGAAATGTCGCAGAGCCATAAGGGAAGCTTATTTCTTACTTTAGGTCCCGAAAGATGATCACGAAAAGATATTTCTATTAGATGGTATGGGTACAAGATGCAGAGGCGAAACATCCCACCTTCAATCGGTTTTGGTCGTTATTGAATTTCCTGATGTGTTCCCGGATGAGCTCTCGGGCATTCCACCAGAGGGGGAGATTGAGTTTTCTATCGATGTGCCACTTGATATTTAGCCTATATCTATTCATCCATACAGAATGGATCCTACAGAGTTTAAGGTTAATAGACTAGTTGAAGGAACTTCTTGATAAGGGCTTCATTCGACCAACCACTTCCCCATGGGGAGCCTAAGTGCTATTTGTTTGAAAGAATGATGGTTCGTTAAGGATGTGTATTGATTATTGACAGCTAAATATGGTGACCATCAAGAGAAATAATTCACTTCCAAGGATTGATGATATTGTTTCATCAATTACAAGGTGTCTAAGTATTTTTCGAATATCTATCTCAGATCTATATATCATCAGCTAAGGATCAAGGAAGAAGACGTTCCGAAGACACCCTTTCGGACCAGATATGTCCACTACAAATGTCTCGTTAGGTCGTGTGGCCTAACCAATGCACCAGCGGCCTTCATGGATTTGATGACTCAAGTGTTCAAGTTGTATTTGGATAATTTTGTGATCATGTTCATAGATGATATACTGGTATAGTTTTTAACAGAGGAGGAGCATAGAGAGAGTTTCCGAACGGTTTTACGCATACTTCAGGATCCCAATTTGTACCCAACTTTTCCAAGTATGAGTTCTGGTTGAACTCAGTGGCCTTTCTTGGGCACATAGTGTTCGGTGACGGTACATAAGTTGATAGTCAAAAGGCTGAAGAAGTTAAGAATTTTCTAAGGCCTACAACCCATACCAAGGTACGCAACTTTCTTGGCTTGGCTGGTTACTACCGAAAGTTTGTTGAGAATTTCTTATCCATAACTGCTTCTTTGAAGAACTGATGCATAAGGAAGCGAAAATTTGGTGAACTGATGGGTGTGAGAAGAGCTTCCAGGAGTTAAAGGATAGGTTAACCTCGGCACCAGTATTAACTCTTCCTGAGGGACCCAATGGGTATGTCATATACTGGGATTCCACATAGTGGGCTAAGGCTCTTGAATTAGGCCGATACAGACATAGTAAAAGGAATGACTTTCTCCCCCTTTTCGGCTTTTATTGTTAATCTTATAAAATCTATTGTGCCTTAGCATGAAATAAGGGATTTTCACGAGAGTTCGAACAGTTCCGTACCCATTAGGGTTTTCAAGGGTCGATATTATTGATACACTTTGTTTCGTAATGCCTTAGCATAAAATAAAGAATTTGTTCGAGAGTTCAAACGACTTTGTACCCATTAGGGTTTTCAAGGGTCGATATTATTGATACACTTTGTTTCGTAATGCCTTAGCATAAAATAAAGAATTTGTTCGAGAGTTCAAACGACTTTGTACCCATTAGGGTTTTTAAGGGTAGATATTATCGGGACCCTTATTTAATCAGCCGAGGGTTGAAGGCCTATTTTATAACGGAATTCGGATGTCTCCGAACCATGTTAATTTGGCCATAGCCTTTAGTTTGGGATTTTCCCCATAGGCTCGTTTCCCTACTATACTTCGAACTCATTCGAGGTGTCAATCCCCGAGTGGGGTGAATTGATTGAACATCAGTTGTGATCAGCCCTTAAGCCAGTTTCCACAATAGATCATAAGTATGAAATTGTAAAGTATAAATTTCTCTAAGGCATGGAACATCTGGTAAGGAAAAATACTTCTTTCAAAAGATTATACATACGTACATGTTAGTCCATTAGGGCTCGAGTAATCTACATGGACACGGTTCATTTGACCATTTGGTCCTTCACAAAATTTACCTATCGAGACCCTGTCGACACAAAGTATTTTCCTTGTAACTATCCGAGGGTGATGCCCCCCAGTATTCGAGGTTGATTGTAAAGGAGCTTCGGATACTGTTGAATTGCTCTAAGTTAGCACGAACAATGGTTGCCTCGTTAAAAGCCTCGCCAGAAAAATCCATTTGGGACAAAAACAGGTCTAAGTGAAAAAGAGTGCAACGCGTGCTTTCAGACCTAAGGACTTTGTGTTTGAAGAATCCTTTGGTGTCTTCGATCAAACACCTACAAATGGTTAGTATAAAATATAAAAAAAAATAGAGAAGGTCGTACCTTAGCAGTAATATCATTTTAGGAGTGATATGTTGCAATTGTTTGGTAATTGTTCGCCGTTAATCAAGCCATGTTTGTAGGATCCCTTTCCGATGATATCGAGGACCTGATACAGTCCCTCCCCATTTGGGCCAAGTTTTCCTTCGTTTGGGTCTCGACTATTAAGGGTGACCTTCCTCAGAACCAAGTCCCCAATTTTAAAGTGTGGAAGATTGGCTATTCGATTGTAGTACCTTTCGATTCGCTGTTTCTGTGCGGTCATTCGAACGAAGGCGGCTTCCCGTTTTTCATCTAGAAATTCAAGGCTTATATTCATAGCCTCGTGATATGATTCTTACGTTGCATATCGATACCTGATGCTGGGTTCCCCGACTTCAACCAGGATCAGAGCTTCGGCGCCATATACTAAAGAGAATGGTGTTGCCCCCATACTGGATTTTGATGTTGTTCGACACGTCCAAAGGATTGCAGGCAATATTTCGTTCCATTTTCCCTTAGCGTAGTTCAATCTTTTCTTTAGATTTTGAATGATGGTTCTGTTTGTCGATTTGGCCTGTCCGTTCCCACTAGGATGATATGGCGTTGATAGGATCCTCTTTATTTTGTGATCTTCGAGAAATTTTGTCGCTTTGCCGCCGACGAATTGCTTTCCATTGTCGCATACGTTCTCTCAAGGCATCCCGAATCAGCATATAATGTGGTCCTAAATGAAGTATATGACTTCTTTCTCTCTAATTTACTCAAAAGCCTGTGCTTCAACCCACTTAGAGAAATAGTCAGTCGTAAACAAAATAAATTTAGCTTTACCTGGGGCTGATGGCAGAGGGCCGACAATATCCATTCCAAATTTCATGAATGTCCATGGGGATAAGACTGAGTGGAGTTGCTCTCCGGGTTGGGGAATCATCGGCGCATACCTTCAACAATTGTTGCACTTTTGAACAAACTCCTTTGTATCTTTTTCCATATCGGCCCAAGAGTATCGTGCTCTAATGACTTTGTGAACCAATTATTTGACACCGGAATGATTTCCAGATGTGCCCTCGTGGATTTATCATAGGACGTATTCGGTATCTCCTGGTCCCAACCATATTTTCAATGGTCTATCGAACATCCTTCTATATAGTGTTCCATATTCGGCCAATGTGAATCGTGCGACCTTTATATGTAGAGTCCTTGATTCTTTAGGATCCAATGGAAGTTTCGCGTTCTTTAGGTACTAGATATATTTGTTACTCCAATCCCAGGTCAGACTTGTGGAGTTGAATTCGGTGTGACATTCTTCGATTACTGACCTTGAAAGTTGTATGACATTCCCCGAGCTAATCTCTCCGTCTTTGACTGATGACCCCAAATTTGCAAGGGCATCGTCCTCACTGTTTTGTTATCGAGTCACATGCTGTAAGGTCCATTATTTAAACCGATGTAGAGTCACATGTAATTTGTCCAAGTACCTCTGCATTCGATCTTCCTGAACCTCGAAAGTTCTGTTGACTTGGTTTACCACAAGCAGGGAGTCGCATTTGGACTCGATGACTTCTGCTCCAAAACCTTTAGCTAGCTCGAGCCCTGCAATCATGGCCTCATACTCCACCTCATTTTTAGTTAACTTGGATGTTTTGATAGCTTGTCTAATTGTATTACCCGTGGGCGGCTTCAAAACGATGCCTAGCCCAGACCCCTTCACGTTCGAAGCGCCGTCTGTGAAGAGGGTCTACACCCCCGATGATGTACCCGACATTACTAATAGTTCCTTTTCGACCTCGGGTACGAAGGCTGGCGTAAAGTCGGCCACGAACTCTGCTATGATTTGAGACTTGATGGTCGTTCGGGGTTGGTACTCGATATCATACCCACTGATCTCGACGGCCAATTTGGCCAATCGGCCTGAAAGTTCGGTCTTATGCAAAATATTGTGAAGGGGATAAGTAGTCACCACACAGATCAGGTGGCACTGAAAATATGGTTTTAATTTCCTAGAGGAGCTTATTTGGGCAAGCGTTAATTTATCTAAGTGTGGGTACCGGGTTTCGACCTCACCTAAAGTTCAACTAAAATAGTAAATAGGAAATTGCATACCTTGTTCTTCTCAAACTAGGACCCCACTTACCGCGATTTTTGAGACTGCTAAGTACAAGTAGAGTTGCTCGTCCGTTTTCGGAGTATGAAGCAATGCTGGGCTCGAGAGGTACCGCTTTAATTCTTCCAATGCTTGTTGGCATTCCGGGTCCATGCAATATTATTCTTCTTTTTGAGCAGCGAGAAGAACATGTGACTTCTATCAGAAGACCTCGAGATGAATCGGCCAAGGGCGGCTATGCGCCCTGTTAATCTTTGTCGACCTTAACATTGTCCACGACTGTAATGTCTTCGATTTCCTTTATCTTATCGAGGTTGATTTCGATACCTCGATTTGATACCATAAAGCTGAGGAACTTGCCTGAGCCGACCCCGAATGCACATTTCTCTGGGTTGAGTTTCATGTTGTATTACCTATTTGTTCTTCGAACATTCGATTTACTAATCATTGATATGTGGCACCGACATTTTTTTGTCCAGTCGACATTACATTATAACAATAGGTGTCGTACTTAGTGATGAACAAAGTATTTTCCTGATCCTACGGGTTCATTTGTATTTGATTGTACCCTGAGTAGGCATCGAGAAAACTATGGATCTCGTGCCCGGCCGTGGTATCGATCATGCGATCGATATTCGATAGAGGAAAAGAGTCTTTAGGACATGCCTTGTTTAAATCTTTATAGTCTATGCACATTCTAATTTTATTTCCCTTTTTAGGGACTACGCCTACGTTTGCTAACCATTCGGAATTTTTTACCTCCCAAATGGATTCTATTTTGAGAAGTTTGGTTACCTCGTCCTTTATGAATACATATTTTACCTCGGACTGGGGTCTTTTCTTTTGTTTTACCGGGCGACACTTTGGGTCCAAGCTCAGTCATTGTGTAGCAGTTTCTGGCGGGATCCCGTCATATCTAGGTGGGACCAAGAAACAGAATCCATATTATTGATAAGAAATTTAATAAGTTTTTCCCTGAGCTCGGGGGTTGACCTCGTACCTAGGTATACCTTTCGATCGGGTAGATGTTTGATCAGTATGACTTGCTCCAGCTCCTCGACTGTCTATTTGGTTGTGTCGCAATCCTCGGGGATTATGAAGGATCGAGGGATATAGTAGTCCTCGTCCTCGTCCGTTCCCTGCTTCCCCGATTGAGTCGAAGTTGGTAGCTGTGGTTGCTATTTAGCTTCCTATTTTCCTTTGGACTCCGATCCCTTTGTTGATGAAAGCGCCGATACCGGTATCACCTTATCGACCGTGAATATATATTTGGTAGCGTGTTGTTCCTCATACATTGTTTTTACTCCATCCGCTATTTGGAGCTTCAGCATTTGTTGAAGGGTTAAGGGGACCGCCCTCATGTTGTGAATCCAGGGTCTTTCGAGCAGTGTGTTGTATCTCATATCGCCTTCAATCACATGGAACTTTGTTTCTTGAAAAGTTCCGGCTATATTTATTGGTAGGACAATTTCACCTTTAGTTGTTTCACTCGCCATGTTGAAGCCATTGAGAATCCTAGCTACGAGTACGATCTAATCTTATAGGTCGAGCTGCTTCATGACCCTCGATAGAATAATATTGGTCGAGCTTCCTGGATTAATTAAAACACGCTTAACCTGAATTTTATTCATAAGGATAGAGGTTACGAAAACATCATTTTGGGGTTATGAGATCCCTTCTGCTTCCTCATCATTGAATGATAAACTGCCTTCTGGCACATAATCTCGAGTTTTATTTTCCCCGGTGATTGATAGTTTAGTGTGTTTGAACACGGGCCTTTATGGAATATCGACCCCACCAATGATGATGTGAATCACGTGCTGTATTTCTTCCTGCTCTTTTTTCCTGTTTGCATCCCAATTTCTGAAATGGTTTTTAGCTCGGTCGCTCAGGAATTCTCGAAGGTGACCCTTGTTGAATAGACGGGCCACCACCTCTCTTAGTTGTCTACAGTCATCAGTTTTATGACCATGTGTACCATGGTATTTGCATATTTGATTGGGTTTCCATTGGGATAGATCGGTTTGTAGGGGTCTGGGCCATCTAGTATCTTTAATTCTCAAAATGGATGGCACAATACCTGATGCGTCGATGCTGAAGTTGTATTCTAATAATCGTTATGCTTTTGTGGGATTGACATATTTATCGAAGCCATTTTTGGTCATGAGCCCTCAAGAGCTCTGTCTTCGATCATTCCTTTGATCATTTCGGATGGGATTGCTCATGGGCCACTGCTTCTACGATCTGCGTAGTATGGTTAATACCGATCTCTAATCGACCGAGGTTTTTCTATCGATATCCCTTTGAGTTCTGCCGACGAGCCTATTTGGATAAGCGGAACCGGAAGGGGTCCCCAATTGAATGGTACCAATTATGTACATCGGCCCAGGTTACCGCTGGATATGCAATTAAATTCTTCTTTAGCTGTCGTGATGCCACCGAACATCGTTCGTTCAAACCTTGAGTAAAGGATTGAATAGCCCAATCGTCTGTGACCGGCGGTAGTTCTATGTGTTCCATCTGGAATCGAGATACGAATTCCCTCAATATTTCATTGAATTTTTGTTTCACCTTGAAGAGGTCCTATTTTCTAGTTGCAACCTTTATCGCATCGGCATGTGCCCTTACGAAGGAGTCTGCAAGCATGGCGAACAAATTGATGGAATTAGGTGGCAAATTGTGGTACCATATCATTGCTCCTTTCGACAAGGTTTCTCCAAATTTCTTTAGTAGAATAGATTCAATCTCATCGTCTTCTAAGTCATTTCATTTTATTTCGTATGTATAAGAAGTGGCATGTTCATTAGGGTCGGTGGTCCCATTGTACTTAGGAATTTCTGGCATATGAAATTTCTTCGGAATGGGTTTCGGAGCTGCACTTGGAGGGAAAGGCTTCTGTACAAATTTCTATGTATCCATACCCTTTAGAATCGGCGGTGCCCCCGATATTTGTTCAACTAGGGAGTTGTATGTCTCCACTTTCTTGTCATTTTCCTCGATTTTCTTTTCTCCCGATTCAATCCGTTTAGTGAGCTCCTCGACCATTTTCATAATGGCGGGGTCAGTCCCCGATTCGTTGGCGTTCGACCTTTCCGGCACAGGCTCGGTCCTGTGAACGACTTCTGGTTCGATCCTACTCAGTGTTTGGTGCTGATTTTGTAGTTGTGCTATAGCGGCTTGTTGATCCTGTAACATTTCAAATATCAATTGGAGGCTAACTCAACCATATTCTCCACCACGCGTACCTCGACCACCTGATCGAACTTCTCTGCATATGCTACCTTTGGGATCAATGCCCAAATTTGCATTTAGGGCGACATGTGAACCGACATCGATGGGATTTGCAATTGGTGCTTCCTCGCGGGCATCCTGAGGTACCTCGATCCCTAGGGTGACTATATTGTCATCTTCCCCATGAAATCCGAGGCCGTTGTCACCATGTGTAGGCGCTGCTTGGGAGTTTGACATGTTTATCCTGAAAACAAAGATTCTTATGAGAACTAGTATAAAGCAGTGTATGTTATTGGAATCAGTATTAAGCAATCACTATTATCCTTAGCCCCACAGTGGGCGCCAAACCGTCTACCCTTAAAAATGGATAACAATTAAACTTATAATGTGGTTTCAAGGACACGTGATTCCACCTAATACCAATTGATAAAAATGAGGACGAGTAATAGAAATTAACAATAAAGTAAAGCAAACCAATGTTAGAATGGAACTCATCCCTCAAGTTTGGACACCCTTGAACTGGTTGATGCAAGAACAATTAAAGTGTAACAAGCTTATGAACACTAGTGTAAACGAGAAAGAGAATTATATTGCTTTTGTGCCTGTCCACCGTGACTTACAAATGATTTGAACCCCTCTTTATATAGTAGAGGAATTCCACTTATGGTATAATTCTAATTACAGAAGGAAATCTTATGATTAGATAATTAACCATTTCTGATTCAATCCGTTTTGAGATTTACGTCAAGCTCCTCAACCAGCCACCGAGATTTATGCCATGATCCTTGACCATTCACGGATACCTCGCCTTTCTGTTATTATATTATCTTCAATCTTTGCTCGATGTATGTCTCATTTGGCTTCGATTGCTATTAGCCTCGATCTCGACAGGTACCTCGATTCTGAACTCAGTACCTTATCCTCGTGATTTAGTCTGTTCTATCAAATAGTAAAAATACTTTTCTAGTCTCTCTCTCGCCCCCTCTCTGTTTATCTTCTATATTTTCAAAATATTATATGTCATTTGTTTTAATTATTGGGTGTAATTTTAAAGATATTATACATAAAAATTTACTAATTAGAAAAATATTGTTTGGAGAGAAAAGTAATTCAAATATAATATGAACTATTATAGTTCACATATAATAACATGAAAAGGATTATGATTATATTATATTATTCAAATAAAAAAATAATTTATGTAACATAATAAAAAAAATATTAATCGAGTTTAAAGTCCAATATAAAGATTTAACAAAAAAATTAGGCCCAAGAAAGGGATAACTATTAAAGTATTAACCATTATTTTATACATAAATTTGCACCTTTTATCCATGAAAATGTTTTCTTGTTATATATTTCAATATCTCGTGGTTGATATTTTTATAACTTTTACAAGAACAAAACATGGAAAAATTATATTACTTATTTAAATCATAACACGTGACCTTTTAAATATATTTCAACTTTAGCTAATCTTTCGTGGTTGATATTTTGCAACTTCTACAAGAACTAAACATGGAAAAATTATATTACTTATTTAAAGTCCTAAACACGTGACCTTTTAAATATTAGGCATAAAAGTTGTATGATCTATTAATTACTTTAATATCGTTAAAACACACACACATTAGTTTACTGTTTTTTTCCCACAGAATCTGCATCCACTAAATGTAATATGAAAGATTTATAAGTATTTTGTAGAGTTTAAACAAGGAAATAATTTATGTATGGTAAAATGCCAATTGATTTAAAGCCCTAAAATTTAGAACTTCTCACCTACCTCAAATAAGGAAAGATTTAATAATTAAAATTTTAGAGAATTAATTAAATGAATGTTTTATCCAATGTGAAATTTATTTTTAAAGAGTAAAAAAGGCGAACGATATTTTGCTAACAGGTTTCGTGCTTTTAATATAGTATATATATAGATAGATATAGATTAATATATGTAGATTTTCAACCGATTACTTGAACAAAAAGAAATGGCTTAGAGAAAAGGGGTGTTTTTAAGTTTTCAATTCACACCAATTCCTCTAGACGTTGTTAGGGTATCAAGAGCCAAGGGCTCCGTCGTTCAATCATGTCAAATTCAAATCCTGAAATTCATGCGCTGGGAAGCAGCTCCCCCAGTTTATGTCGAATACTTCAAAAAGATTGTATACTCAGCAAGAGCATTTGTTGGCACTGCTTCAGGAGATACGGGAGTCGAAGGTGGAAACTACTAAGAATTTAAAGCTAATCCAGGAGAAATTGGATTTCCCTTCTCCATCATGCAATCACTCAGGTATACTTTCCTCTCCTTTTCTTGTATTTAATGAGCCCAAGAGCTGTAGCTCTTTTGGCTTAATTGTATTTTATCCGTTGCAACTGTATTTCATTTAGCATAAGCCTTTGGGTCCGTTGGAGAAATGTATGCTTGTATGTATATGTGTGTGTGTGTGCTGATTTATCATAAGTTCCATGCATCTGTTAAATATATGTATACTGATTTGGACTTTACTGACTTCTATGATGTATTTATCTTCTTCTCATTTTCTAAAAATTCGTCCATTAGTGAATTTGGTATATTGTTACAGAAGTACAACCAACGCCATCGCCACATCAGTAGCACAATGTGAATTGAAATAATTGGATTAAAGGGGAATGTACATATGTTGACACATGTACGCATTTGCATTCTTCGACTAATAGTTACTGATTCAATTTGTCGATCAAAATCGAAGTCTCCTAGGTCTGATTGTAACGACCCGACAAATTATTTTGAGAGTAATAGCCCCAATCCCCTATTTTTTGCTTTCCCCGTATCTTTTTCTACTTATGTGACTTGCTGGAGGTCTTGTTTTTGGTTTCGGAGTGAGTTGGGATACTTAGTCCCTAAAATAGAAGCTTAAGTCTTAGGATTTTGACCGTAGTTTGAACTGTGTGAAGATGACTCCGGAATGGAGTTATGTCGGTTCCGTTAGCTCCGTTGGGTGATTTTGGACTTATGAGCGTGTTCGGATTGTGAATTTGAGGTTTGTAGCTGATTTAGGCTTGAAATGGCGAAAGTCGAATTTTTGGAGATTTTGACCGGAAGTGAACTTTTTGATATTGGGGTCATATTTTGATTCCGGAAGTGGGAGTAGGTCAGTAATGTTGAATATGACGTGTGTGCAAAATTGGAGGTCAATCGGACGTGGTTTGATAGGTTTCGGCATCGATTGTAGAAATTTAAAGTTTCAAGTTCATTAAGTTCGGATTGGATGGTGATTCGTGTTTTGGTTGTTGTTTGATGTGATTTGAGGGCTAGACTAAGTTCATGTGATGTTTTGGGACTGGTTGGTATGTTTGGTTGAGGTCTCGGGGTCCTTGGATGTGTTTCGGATGCTTAGCCGTTTGAATTTGGACTTGGGCAAATGGCTGAAGTTGCTAGTTCTTGTGTAATCGCACCTGCGCAAGGCTGACCGCAGGTGCGAGCCCGCTGGTGCGAGAAATATGAACGGAAGAAGAGTTGGGGGGATTAGTCAGGGGTCGCAAGTGCATGGGAAAGGTCGCATCTGCAATGCCCGCAGATGCGCAAGGCTGATCGTCGGTGCGAAGAGAGACCGCAGAAGCAGACAGGATTCCGCAGGTGCGCACTCGCAGGTGCGGCCCCTTCATTGCAAGTGCGGAGGCAGAGGGGAGTAAGTGGTTTGCACATAAGCGCTCTTTTCCCTGCACAAGAGGACGCGCAGGTGCAAGCCCAGGCTCCGCAGGTGCAGAAATTCCTGGGCAGAACCTACTTACGCGAGACTTCGAGATTTTTAGCCATTTGTATCATTTTGAGCTCAGACTTTGGATGTGTTTTAGAGGGTTTTCGAAGAGATTACTGAGGTAAGCTTCTTGTAATCATTTTTCATCAATAATCTTGCTTCCCCATTTATTTTCCACCTAGTTAGTGTGTATTTAAGGTGGAATTTGGGAGTTTGAGGCTAGGGATTTCAAGAGTTTGATTTTGGGGTTGGAGTGGACTTTTGAGGTCGGATTTTGATAAATTTGGTATGGTTGGACTCATGAGTGAATGGGCTTTTGGATTTTGTGATTTTTGCCGGATTTCGAGACGTGGGCCCGGGGAGACGTTTTGGGTCGATTTTCTAATTTCTTACTTTAGCTTTGATTTCATTAATTAGATTAGTTGCTTATAGTTGTATTTATGGTATGTAATTGATTTTGGCTAGATTTGGGCCATTCGGAGTCGGATATTCATGGAAAAGGCATTGTTACCGACTGGTTGAGCTTGGTTCGAGGTAAGTGTCTTGCCTAACCTTGTGGGGGGAAATTCCCTTAGGATTTGGTACTGTTGTGATATTTGAGCGCCGTGTACGTGAGGTGACGAGTACCTACACAGGCTATTTATTGTAAAACACGATTTATTTTACTGAGTAGTAATATTTTCTTCCTTTAAATTGAGTTATACTGATTAAATGAGTATTATCCTATTTTTCATTCTTAATTGAGGTATCCTATTATGTGTAGCTATCCTGTTTAGTCTAATATCGCATGTCTACGTGCTTTAGTTGCTTATTCGAACTCTGTGAAGTATGCCTAGTTGATTTCCTACTTTTTCCTTGTTCTTTATCAGTATAATGTAGAAATCTTGCTATTAAATATTGTATTTATCGGTTTGAGCTGTGTATTTACTTTTGAGACTACGAGGCAGTTCTTCGGGAGTTCTCCCTGCACATTTACTTTTGAGACTACGAGGCGGTTCCTCGGGATTTCTCCCTGCATATTTACTTTTGAGACTACGAGGCGGTTCCTCGGAATTTCTCCCGGCATATTTACTTTTGAGACTACGAGGCAGTACCTCGGGAGTTCTCCCTGTACATTTACTTTTGAGACTACGAGTCCGTTCCTCGGGAGATCTCCCTGCACATTTACTTTTGGGACTACGAGACGGTATCTTGGGAGCACCCCCTATTGTTATCACATTGTTCTTGTGTTTTTCTTTCTCTGTGAATTCTTGCTGTTAATTTCTCCATTTTTACTTCATTTTTATTATATCATATGTCTTGTTATTATATCCTAGTAGGGCCCGGACCTGACCTCATAACTACTCTACCGAGTTTAGGCTTGTCACTTACTGGGTACCAATTGTAGTGTACTCATGCTACTCTTCTGCACATGTTTTGTGTGCAGATTTAGGTGCTCGTTATCAGCCGCATTACCAGCGAGTTGAGACAACTTTGGAGACATCAAGATATATCTTCCCCATCCGTAGACCTCGGAGTCCCCCTCTATTCTTCCCGTGTCAAACACTTCCTGTATTTCTTTTTGTTAGACTCTGGTGTATAGAGATACTATTTCCTTTTAGTAGCTTTGTGGCTCATGATGTTCCAGGTTTTGGGAAGACTGTGAATTATAGAGTATTGGTTATTGTACATGCCGAGTGGCATTGTTACTAGTTATTCAGTTATCCATTGCTATTAGTTGCCAAGTTTTACTTTTGTATTTTTATTTCCCCATTTTGTTAGGCTTACCTAGTCGTAGAGACTAGGTGTTGTCACGACGTTATACGGAGAGAGTTTGGGTCGTGACAAGTTGGTATCAAAGCTCTAGGTTCACAGGTGTCGTGAGTCACAAGCTAGTTTATTAGAGTCTCGCGGATCGATACGAAGACGTCTGTACTTATCTTCGGGAGGCTATGGAACTGTTAGGAAAAATTATACGTCTTTGATTCCTTGTCGTGCAAAATTTGTTGACATCAAAAAATTCTAAACTTCTATATTCTATTTTTTCTCACAGATGGTGAGGAACCGCACCAGAGGATCTGATGACTAGGCACCCTCACCCCCTGCTAGAGCCGCGAGAGGTCGGGGCGGGGATAGAGGCCGAGGACGACCACGCGGTGCAGCCAGAGCACCCGCGTGCATTGCGAGAGAGGATCCCCCTGTAGCACCAGCTGGAGGGCAGGCACCTGAGGTGCCTATTACTGCACTAGCTCTCCAGGAGACTCTAGCCTAGTTTTTGAGAATGTTCAGCACCTTATATCAGGCTGGACTGATTCCACCTGCTCCTGCCACATCTCAGGCCGGGAGAGGTGTACAGACTCCTGCAGCCCGTACTCCTGAGCAGAGGGTCCAGGTTGACTAGGCCCTAGAGTTCATCCCTATGCAGCTGGTAGCTCCGGTTCAACAGAAGACTAGGACAACCGCTTCTGAGGTGGAGCAGCTCAGACTTGAGAGGTACAAGAAGTACCACTCACCTACCTTCAGTGGATTGGCTACAAATGATGCTTAAGGTTTTCTAGAGGAGTGTTATCGTATTCTCCGTACTATGGGCGTAGCGGAGATGAGTGTGGTTTCTTTTACCACCTTCCAGCTTAGAGGAGCAGCCTATCAGTAGTGGTGTGGTTATGAGTTTGAGTAGTCTGGACGAGGTAGCTTCACTTACATGGATTCAGTTCTAGGATATGTTTTTGAGAGAGTATGTCCCTCAGAGCCTCAGAAACTCATGGCGCGTAGAGTTTGAGCAGCTGCTCTAGGGTGCTATGACTGTGTCAGAGTATGCAGTCCACTTCAGTGATTTGGCCCGACATGCACCGGCCTTGATTGCCACAGTTCGAGAGAGGGTTCAACGGTTTATTGAGGGAATCCACCTCAGTATCCTGATTAGTATGGACAGAGAGTTGGAGATGGATATTTCTTATCAGCAGGTTGTGAGTATTGCTAGGAGATTGGAGGGCATGCTTGATCAGATAGAGAGGAGAGGGAGGACAAGAGGTCTCAAGAGTCTGGCACTTACATCGGTACTCGTGCCCCAGCCCCAGGAACCTTATTATGCACCACCAGTATCTAGTGTGCTCTAGCTCAGGGTGCTTTTAGCGGCCAGTCCAGCAGACCTGGCCTGAGTCAGTCGCAATAGACACGCCCTCCGAGGGGTTGTTTTGAGTGTGGCGACACTTGCCATATGGTGAGGGATTGCCCCAGACTTAGAAAGGGTGCACCTCCGCAGACTTCTCAGCCACCATGTGCTCCACCGGGTTCTCAGGATATGATTCTAGCACCAGCTACCGCCCCACCTACTTAGCCAGCTCGAGGTGGAGGTCAGAGAGGTCGAGGTCGCCCTAGAGGGGGAGGCCAGGCCAGATATTATGCTCTTCCGGCTTGTATACAGGCAGTTTCTTCCGACTCAGTCATTGCAGGTATTGTTCCAGTTTGTCATAGAGACGCGTTGGTCTTATTTGATCTAGGATCTACATATTCCTATGTGTCCTCTTATTTTGCCCCATATTTGGGTGTATCTCGGCATTCTTTGAGTTCCCTTGTTTATGTGTCTACTCCTGTGGGAGATTCTCTTATTTTGGACAGCGTGTATCAGTCGTGTTTGATTTCTCTTAGTGGTTTTGAGACCAGAGCCAATTTATTATTACTCAACATGGTAGACTTTGATGTTATCTTTGGCATGGACTGGTTGTCGCCCGTTATGCTATTCTTGATTGTCACGCTAAGATCGTGATGCTGGCTATGCTAGGTTTACCACGATTAGAGTGGAGAGGTACCTTAGAATATACTCCCAGCCGAGTTATTTCATTTCTTAAAGCACAACGAATGGTTGAGAAGGGGTATGACATGTATCTAGCTTATGTGAGAGATGTCAGTATTTATACCCCTACAGATGAGTCAGTTCCAGATGTGAGGGATTTTCCAGATGTGTTTCCAACTGATCTTCAGGACATGTCGCCCGACAGAGATATTGATTTTGGCATTGATTTGTTGTCGGGCACTCATCCCATCTCTATTCTTCCATATCATATGGCTCCTCTTGAATTGAAGAAGTTGAAGGAGCAGTTACAGGAGTTGCTTGATAAGGGCTTTATTCGGCCCTGTGTGTCACCTTTGGGTGCTCCTGTCTTGTTTGTGAATAAAAAAATATGGTTCTATACGTATGTGCATTGATTATCGTGAGTTGAGAAAAGTTACAGTGAAGAACACGTATCCTTTGCCTAGTATTGATGACCTATTTGATCAGTTATAGGGTGCCTGAGTGTTTTCCAAGATTGACTTACGTTCAGGCTATCATCAGCTGAAGATTCCGGAGCCAGATATCACGAAATTTAGACTTATCCAACATTAGCCACTTAATTCCTTAATTAATTTGTTAATCCCACATTGACCAATAATTACCCAATTATCCACATAATTAGGAATTATCTCAAATTACTTAAAATACTACTCACTTTTAACACAGTTTGAACACCTTTCTATTATGGTCATGTGGTACCTTGTATGACACTGGTCTATAAATACCGGGTAATTATAGCTTGGACCATATTGTATCTCAAAATGTCAAACTTCGACGAAAATTCATTTTCTACGATTTTCGTACCCTCTTACCTTCAGGAATTTATTCATCACTTATTTGAAGTATCATAATCCTTATAATATCATTCCTGAACTTATGTCGATTAACTTACGACGAAACTTTGACGTACGAAAATGCGGGATGTAACATCCTTCCCCCCTTAGAAACATTTGTCCTCGAATGTTTACTCTTAGAGACTTTGGGAAAATCTTTTTGCCAGAGTCTCCTCCGTGCACTAGACTGAAACTAACCTGTACGCAGCCAGAAAACATACTATAGATGCCACACATGGACAATGTCTATAATTAGCAACACTTGGCTCCACACAGCTGTCCATTATAAATTATGAAAGTCAAAAATAAGAGCTTACCTGATGACCTACTGGCCTGAACAGAGCTGTGTTGAGGTATCCCACCCGGAGCCATATCTTTAGTTTGAATTAGGTGGGGGTATTTATACTTCATATCTTCCTCTGCTTCCCTAGTCATCTCGTCCACATTCTTGCTTCTACATAAAACCTTCACGGAGGCTACCTCCTTATTTTTTAGCTTGTGGATTCATCGGTATAGGATGGAAACCAAAATTTCCTCATATTACGAGTCCTCCATAATCTGTACATCATCCGTAGGCACCACTCGGGTAGGATCGCCAATGCACTTCCGTAACATAGACACGTGAAAAACCGGATGGGCATACTCCAATTTCGAGTGCAATTCTAACTGATAAGCTACATGGCCCACTCTCCGAATGATCCTATAAGGCCCAATATACCGTGGGATAAGCTTGCCTTTCTTAACAAACCTCATCACGCCCTTCATATGTGACACCTTTAAGAATACCAGTCATTAACCCGGAACTCTAAGTCTCGTTGCCACACGTCAGAATATGACTTTTGATGACTCTGGGCTGTCAACAGTCACTCCCGAATAAGCTTTACTTTCTCTACGGCTTACTGAACCAGGTCTGGCACATGTAACCCAGATTCTCCAACATCAAACCATCCTATAGGAGATCTGCACTTACGGCCATACAAAGCCTCGTACGAAGCCATCTGGATACCGGAGTGGTAACTGTTATTATATGCAAAATCGATAAGAGGTAAATGTTGATCCCGAGTTCTTTTAAAATCTAACACACATGCTCGTAACATATCCTCGAGCGTCTGAATCATGCGCTCAGCTTGTCCATTAGTTTGTGGATGAAAAGATGTGCTGAGATTCACCTGAGTCCTTAGACCTCTCTGAAATGACCTCCAAAAATATGCTGTAAACTGAGCTCCACGGTCAAATATAATAGATACTGGTACTCCGTGTAGCTACACTATCTCTTTAATATATAACCTGTCATAGTCTTCTGTTGTATATGTAGATCTGACCGGTTGGAAATGAGCTGATTTCGTGAGCCTATCGACTATCACCCATATGGAATAGAAATTATGATGAGAACGAGGTAAACCAGTGATAAAGTCCATGTTTATCGCCTCCCATTTCCACGTCGGAATCTCTATAGTCTGCATTAGCCCTCCGGGCTTCTGGTTCTCTACCTTAACCTACTAGCAACTAGGACACTGAGCGACAAACTCAGCAATGTTCTTCTTCATATCGTTCCACCAGTACGCATCCTTAATGTCATGATACATCTTCGTGGACCCCCGATGAATGGAGTACCATGAATAATGTGCCTCTGACATAATCCTGTCTCGTAGCCCTACTACATCTGGAACACACAAATAACCTTGTATCTGAGAATCCCATCTCCCTTGAGCTCTAACAACGACTTCTTCTGCTGCGGAATTCGCTCTCTCAACTCGACCAACTCTGGGTCCTCGTACTGCCTCTCCTTTACTTCAGCTATGAGAGATGATTTTGCAGTATTTTGTAGTACAACTCTAGCATCACCAGAGTCTACTAACCGAACCCCCTAACAAGCCAATTGATCAATCTCTCCAGTTAATTGTCTTTTCTCGGCCTCTACATGTGCTAAACTACCCATAGATCGACGACCTAAGGCATCTGCTACAACATTTGCTTTCCCTGGATTGTAGAGAATGTTAACATCGTAATCTTTCAATAACTCAAGCCATCGCCTCTGTTGCAAATTGAACTCTTTCTGCTCGAAGATATATTGCAGGCTTTTATGATCTATGAATACATCAACATGAACACCAAACAAATAATGCCGCCATATCTTACGTACATGGACAACCGCAGCTAACTCAAGGTCGTGGGTGAGATAATTCCGCTCGTTCTTCCTTAACTGCCTTGACGCATACGCAATTACTTTCCCATGATGCATCAGGACACATCATGACCCGACACCCGAGGCAACGCAATATGTGGCATAACCATATGGATCCTTTGGAAGTGCTAGAACTGGCGCTGAGGTCAAGCCTCTGTGCTCGCAAGCCTCTGTCCTCGCAGGTGCGCATTTCCCTTACCTGGCCAACTCCACATCTGTGGACAAAATAGGCTGCTTCTACGAGCCCATCCGCTCCTACGACCGCTGCTCTCACACCTGCGGTCACACAGGTGCAACAAAACTTCCACACCTGGGGTGGCTGGGCTGCCCTCACTCTTTTCCTTCTGTGGCTCGTAGCTCGCACCTGCAGTTGGCCAAGCGCAGGTGCGATTATGACAACAACTGGGAGCGTCAGCTGTTGCTCCCAATTTCCAAATTCGTCCGAGCCTCATCCGATTGCCACTCGGGGCCCCCGAGGCCCCGCCCGAACATACCAACAAGTTTGGAATCATAAAACAGACTCGCTCGAACCCTCAGAATGCCCGAAACAACTTTAAAACTAAGCATTGCACCCCAATTCAAGCTTAATGAAATTTAGAACTTCAAACTTTTACATTCGATGGCAAAACCTTTCAAATCACATCCGATTGACATCAAATTTTCGTACACAAGTCACATTCGACATTATGGACCTACTCCAACTTCCGGAATCAGAATCCGACCCCGATATCACAAAGTTCACTCCCGGTCAAACTTCTTAGAAACCTTCAAATTTCTAACTTTCGCCAAATGGCCCTAAAATTACCTACGAACCTTCAAATCCACTTCCGGAGGTGCTCCCAATACCAGAATCACCATACAGAGCTATTCTCAGGCTCGGAATCCAAACAGACATTGATAACATTGAAATCTACTTCAACTCAAACTTATGAAATTCCTCCAAAATCCCAATTTCCAAAATAGGCGCCGAAACACTTCCGGGTCAACCAAAACCCGATCAGGACATACACCCAAGTCCAAAATCATCATAGGAACCTTTTGGAACCTTCTAATCCCGATTTTGGGGTTGTTTACTCAAACAGCAAAGCTTAGTCACATTCTTCCATTTTAAAGTTTGCGAAATAAGAGTTTTCTTTCCAAATCATCTCTGAACTTCCCGAAATTCAATCCCGACCGCGCGCGCAAGTCATAATACCTGATGTGAGACTACTCATGGCCTCAAACTGCCAAACGATGCACCAAGGCTCGAAACAACCAGTCGGGTCGTTACAAAAAATGTCTTCTAATTTTAACACAATTTCAAATGTCGAACAATATAAAACATGTATTCTTCTTTCAATTAATTCTATTAACATGAAAATTAGCAACTTTCATATGACAATCATGCAAATAACTTAAAATAAAGAAACATAGATGTTACATCCCGTNTGTCGAACAATATAAAACATGTATTCTTCTTTCAATTAATTCTATTAACATGAAAATTAGCAACTTTCATATGACAATCATGCAAATAACTTAAAATAAATAAACATAGATGTTATATTCCGTACTTTAATATTAGGATAAGTCGTAGTAATCCATATGAGCTTGAAGGGATTAAGAACATTCATGAGATTATAGAGGATTTGTCACTATGTCATATAAGACCCCGTAAGTTTAGGAACCTTGATACCGTTATATACATTTGATATGGTATTATGAGTGGAATTGTTTTGTAAAACAGTTTGAAATATATGATTTTATATAATTATTAATATTTCTACTTTCAATTATACTCATAATATGAGAAAGTTTATGGGATATTGTTATTGTAAAGACAGAAATTATTTTCTCACGAGAAAAGAAGGATATCTTTTTACCATTTTAAGAATTAATCGTACGAAAATTTATACTCTTTATATGAGATTATGAAAGCTAGAAGTTGAGAAAATATATGTATTTTTACATGGATATTTTAATGAAATAATAGTGTATGTATTGATTTTATATGGTACCACATGACCATGATAGTAGGGTATATATAAAGTATGTTAAAAGTGGGTAGTAATTTAAGTAATTTGATATAATTGCTTAATTAATGATTTTTGTGGAATATTAGTTAGTTAATTAAAAAGTTTTAGATAAGTCTTGA
>AWOL01S0008521.1:580-59008 GCA_000715115.1 Nicotiana otophora
TCTGTATCTCGGCCAACTGGGCTCGCTGATAGGCGCTCGGCCACAGTAGGCTCGGTATATAACTTACCATCTGACTAGAGGTTGCCCAATAGGGGCCTGCCCATCGATTTTAGCTCGATGGTAATAAAAATACTGTAATGCTATATATATATATATATATATATATATAGACTTTCTGCTCTCTTGACGGGAAAAAGGAAATACTCAATTGAATATGAAGTCCCTATAAGGAAAATATTGTAACTTACAACACTAGGAAAATATACGTAAATTTCGGGACATGAATTGTTTTTTCTTTATACCTCGTTATCAAACTTGTGTAATTAAGAGATCATGTAAAATGAAGGAAAAGCTTGGCCTTAACATAATTGGAGTAGAAATAAATCCGTATGATGTTCTTGGAAAAGGTTGCACCGTACTCCTTTAGAATCGCAAAATTTTACATTGCTACAGTTCTAAAAATTTTCGTTGGATTGGTTGAACAATCACGTTGCTTAATGTGTAGAAATTCTCGATGGAATTATTGAAACTTGTAGGAATTGTTAGCATTCTGATTGTAAGGATTAGTTGAAGATTTTGTAGGAAATCTCTTTGAGCTAATGTCTGATTGTAGTATTTTTGCATTGAAAATGTTAGCATGAGGTGTATTGTAATTAACACCTTAAATTTCCACCTACCCAACATGACTAATGTGTCATTTGGTTTGGGTGGTGGCTTGCTTCCACATAGGGTGGGGGAGGGGTTTTGAATGTTATCCTATAATTAATAATTAATTAGGTATTATCCCGCTACCCGATAATTAACCAACTACCCACATAATTAAGAATTATCCCAAATTACTTAAAATATTGCTCGTTTTTAGCATACCTAATATACCTCACTATCATGTCCATGTGGTACCTTGTATGGTATTAGTCCATAAATACCGAGTACTTTAGCTCGGGCCATATTTTATCCCAAAATGTCAAACTTTGACGAAATTAATTTTCTTCAATTTGCGTACCCTCTCAACTTTCACCAATTTACTCATAACTTGTTTAAAATAGCATAATGTTTATAATCACGAAATAATTTCATTCCCGAACTTGCGTCGATTAACTTACGACGAAACTTTATCGTACAAAAATACGGGATGTAACAAGTGACTACACCTCTCTAAGCACTTTAATACATGTACTCTAACATTCAAAACCCCATACGTATGTCAAACCTAAACTCCACCTTAACATCATTATACATCAACTCCCAAATTATTTAAGCACAATTACATCAAGAGTTACCAGTTATCCAAGAAAGGTTTTCACAACAATACAACTAGTTTTTCTTTCGTTTTGCAATTTAAGCGGCTCTTACGTTTTCAAAACAGTGCACCTTTCTCCTTATTTCATTAGTTCCACTCAAAAGCCAAATCAGCCACCCCACACTTCAACTTTTACAAAGTTGATAACAATTTCAATTGCTCACGAGAGGTACAAGGTTCAAATAGATGGTCAATTCAAACAAATGAGTAAAGCTTCTAATGTGGTTGCCAAAGAAACTTGATTACAGGCTCAAAGGGGTTAACTAAGATACATAACAATTAGGTAGGTAAAAGCATATAACTGGCTCAACAAAGAAATTCCTATATCACTTCTAAGACTGAACAAAACTACTATTTCGCTTTGCAAACACACATGGAAAGTTCTAGACATCAAATGCAATGCATATAATAACACAACACCTCACACACACATGGCACATAACTCACTCAAGATTAGATTATCAAGACACTTTAGTCAAAGTAGTTAAGTAAAGTTAAGCTCATACCATTTAAGGCACTTATACAAGAGTGAAAAACTGAGCCTAAGCATCACAACTAAAGCACTCACTATTCTCAAGGTACAATAAAGTCAAGAGATATTGCTTTCATTTCAAATCACAACACAAGGTTTCCTACTTCTACAAAATAAAAACTAACTACACCCGATTCAAACAAAACCGTTGGAAACGAATCGTGGCATAAAGAAAAACCAAGGGGGAATTGATAAACTACCGAACAAAAGATTTTTTTTTGTCTTTTTCTTTCCACTTTAATCCCTTAAGAAACCTGGCTAATGATATCCATCGTCGGGAAAAATAAGAAATTTTAAAATTTTTATGCTTTTTCAATTTGTTTCTACTACTCAAACTAACAAAAGCAAAAACAATCAAACAAACTAAAGCAAAAACTAAGACTAATATGCATACAACACACAAATATCCCCCACCCCACACTTTAAGTTATAGCCTGTCCCCATGGCACACAATTAAAAAGCATAAGGTAGAGGAAACTTCCCTGAATATCTAGTCGGGGTCTGAATCAAAGTCGGGATCCATTCCACGCGCCCGAACTAGTGCACACATCCATGCAGACAACTTCTTTTCAGCCTTCTTGGGGTACACCCCACACTTATCTTTTTTACTCAATGCAGCCTTCTCTTTCACACCCTTCACCTTTCACTCAACACTTGCAGCTAGGTTCTCCTTTTTCACCCCCTTTTCTACATTCATCTTGAACGTTACAGTCTCTCCCCCCACTTTAAGCATGAGCTTTGTCTCATGTATATCTAATATTTCTCTACTTGTTGCTAATAATTATCTTTCTAGGATGAGGGGTATCTCCTTATTCTCCTCCATCTTCACCACTATAAAGTCTACTGGAAATACAAACTTATCCACCTACACTAAGACATCTTCAACTATCCACTCGGGTGTCATCTGTTTTTGATTTGTCAGCTGTAATGATATTGGTGCAGACCTTATCTCTCTAATCGCATTCTCTAATTTCTTGTAAATTGAAAAAGGCATTAGATCCATTTGAGGAACCAGAATCACATAACGATTTATCAAAGTTAAGAGTGCTTAAAAAGTAAGGTATAGTAAAACTCCCTGGATCTCCACACTTTTGTGGGAGTTTGTATTTCAAGATTGCACTGCAATGCTCTGTGAGCTTGACTACCGATGTCTCTTCTATCTTCCTCTTCTTTGTATGGATATCCTTCAAGAACTTTACATAAGCTTGCATTTGTGAGAGAACTTCGGTGAATGGCAGGTTTACATTAACCTATCTCAGCATATCTAAAAATCTCTTAAACTGCTTGTCCAACATTTCTCTATAGAGCTCCTCCCCACTCTCGTTTCCAGGTATCACCTCTTTTTGGATTGGAGTGGGATCTTTCAATACTTGCATGCTTCTCAAGGCCATAACATTTACTGTTTCTTTGGGATTCTTTTCAGTATCAGCTGGCAGAGTACATGGGCTTCATTCAGACAATATCTTTGCAATTTGACTCACTTGTCTCTCCAAGTTACGCAAATATATTCCAAGTTCTTTAATAGTTTCACCATGAGCATCTAATCTCTCATCTGTCTTGACAATGAAAGACTTCATCAAATTTTCTAACCTAGTCTAAATTGGCTGTTGAGACTAAAACGGTGGCCTTTCCTGAAATCTGGAGTTATTTTGTTGCCATGCATTTGTTGTACCCCCAGGTGAACTCCATAAAATAACCAGGGTGCTTCTGACCCATTGCATTGAAATTATAATTACCCACATCATTCACTTCCTCTGTGGTAGCTTGACACTCATGAGTAGGGTGTCCTATTCGACATATATCACACGCTGGATGAGGCTCGTTATGTATCGAGGCTAAGGTCAGATTCCTTACTTCTTTCGCCATGGCATCAAGCTGTACCTGCACAGATGTATTCGTAGCAACCTTGTGAACACCAGTTGATCTTCTTCTTTCAGTAATCTCCGAGGGCCACTGATTTGCATCTTTAGATAACTCAACTAGAATTGTGACTATCTCCTCTGGATTCTTTTTCCTCAACGGACCTCCAGCTACATTGCTCAATGTTCTACGTGAGGTCGGTGTCAATCCATCCCAAAAGTCATGGAGTTGCATATAGAGTTCAACTCCGCTATGTTGACACTTTCGCACAATCTCCTTAATCCTCTCCCAAGCTTCAAACACAGTTTCAGTCTCGTTCTGGCATAAGTTACGGATTTCTCTTCTAAACATGCACGTCTTAGCTGAGGAGAAATATTTAACAAGACATTTTCTGGTCATCTCCTCCCATGTTCTAATTTATCCCTGGGGCAAGCTTCAAAGCCAATGCTTTGCATCATCTTTGAGAGTGAAGTGGAATGCCCTTAGGTAAACTGCATCTTGTGACACGCCATTATATTAAAAGGTGTTCATGATCTCCTCGAAGTCCATTAGATGATTGTTTGGATCTTCATTCTGCTTTCCTCTGATGACACAACAATTTTGAAGGTTTTGAAGTAACCCTTGCTTCAACTCGAAATTATTAGTTGCAACTGGGGGTGGTCTCACACTTGATAACCCTTGGCCGGGAGCTATGTTGTTTATTTGGTCTGCACCCAAGGTCTGCTTTTGTGCCATTTTCCGAGTCCTCTCTTCTTCATATTCAATTTTCGCATCTCTAATAGCTAATTCTTCAACATCCTTTGCATCTTTTTCTCTTCGTTGGGCTGCCTCCATCGCAACCAAATCTACATTATCATCATCTCCGGCCATGTTTTCTTGAGCATTTACCAACCTTCTCTATATTCACTGGGAGATTTCTTTCCTTCCTCAACTGTCACAGTTGTCTCTCTATTTCTTGCTCGTATGGTTGCACTTCTTTCCAAGATGATCGATCATGCACCAATCTAACCTATAGCCTGCGCATAGTCAAAGAACACCAGCCGTAAAAAGAGAAAAATAAAATAAAATAAAAAATTCCTGAATTAGCACTACAAACTAATTCCAACACTATTGATTGCCAATCCCCAACAACGATGTCAAAATTTAACGAGCGCCAAACACACACTTAAATATGCTCGATAAACAAATATAGTAAAATATAATATCGTATCCATAAGGATTGGAGTTAAATAGTAGTTTTGTTGTTTATAGCTAGATTGCTATCCAAGATGATCAACAATTGAGATTTCTGTAATTAAAACTAATGTTAACTAAGAATCTAAACTTTTGGCTAATGACAATCGACGCAAGTAGTAAGCAAAGAATGTTATCAATTGGGAGAAGATAGGGTTTATAGGATAGGTGCAAGACAAATGTTGGGATTTAACTCAATATAATTCACTTCTAATGTTCAAGTGAGTCTCTTGACTTCACTAGTTTATTAATACAATTGTTTAGTAGAAACTCCTCTCTCGATTAATTCTCAACCTCATAAGATAAACTAATTTAAGATCGGTGAAGATATGCACGAGATAGTAGTGGATTGGTCTTCAGGAGAACCTCCCTCGCTTATCCTCCTAACTAGGTTTAATCAACAATTCAATTAGCCTCTTTTGCTTACTAAGAAGAATTAATGAATTCAACCAACAAGATAGAATGTAAGAATATCACAAACAAGTATCAATACACCAAATCCATCAAACCCTAAAGAGAACTACTCCATAAATATGGAGCAATTCATCACAACAATGTTTAAATCAAAGGAAAACATAAAACAATCCAAACTCTTGTCTTGAGTGAGGATTGAATGATGAAATCCTTGTACTTTTGCTTCTCCACCTCCTCCTTGGCATCCTTAGGTCTAAGATGTGTCAAAAGTTCTACAAAAAACATTTTTACACGTATTTATACTTAGTAGGGTCATGCCCAGATAAAAACACATTTTCCTGCGTGAAATAGGATTCCAACTCTGTAATAATGGCACAGGCACGCCGCATGGGGCTACGCGCCAGGCGGGGCTGTAGTGGGATTGGTCAGAGAGCGTGTAAAATTGACCAGGGCAGAATTTGGGCAGCCACGTCACCCCACACGCCGTCCCACGTGCCCCAGTTAAAATTCGGATGTGGTTCTCGACCCTAGAACGTGATCCCGGCTTAATCCCCTAGGATTTTACTCAGACTTCAAAGCTCCAAATAGATCGATTTCATTCCATAATATCTATATAGCTTGGAATCACTCCTACTAGGCATAAAACACGCAATTAGTGCGAAACACTAGCGATTAAAGCTCAAACTCAATTGAAGTGCAGTAAATTAGAGTGCGATAAGCGACTAAAATACGGGATTATAGCCTACCATCAGACTACACGGACAACTCACGTACCAACAGGATAACTCTCACACAGAAGGCAAGTACACGGGAGTACATGTAAGTGGTCAATAACATCAGGATTCATCTTCTTAAACCGATATGGGTGATTTATTTACGTGTATCGTTGTACAAGTGTTCTACCACAATTCAAGTAAACAAGCAAGAGTAGAGACAATGAATGGCACATAAGAAACGATCACCACAAAATGTACACGGTCTAACTCACGCAGGGTATGTATACCACTACACAAATAACAACAATAACAACGCCCCCAGACCATCACAAGTCATCACAAATCATTCCCCCGACATATCCCACCTTGTCACGCCACGTGCACAATAATAAAGTAAATGTCCACACTGTCTCGCCGCAAGAACATAATAATATTCTCACCTTGCCCTTGTTTGTATAGGTTGTTTCAATTACATTATATTATTAGTTCTACGTATAGATCGTATGGGCATTCTACTTTGAAAGAGGATTTCTAGCTATACATACTAGTGCTATTCGACAGTACTAACGTCCCTTTTGCCGGGGGCGCTACATCTTTAATGGATGCAGGTGGTTCTACAGTAGGTGGCATTGGTCAGTGATAGCAGCATACTATTTTCAGTTGATTTGGTGAGCTCTACTTCATTTCGGGGTCATGTATCTTTTGTTTCTCATGTACTTTGTGGTTGAGGTATAGACGTGGCCTTGTTGCCGACATTTCTATATTACTCTTCATTTTTACTTAGAAGCTCCGTAGACAAGTTATGGGTTGTATTTGATGTTGGGAGTTGAATTAGAACTGTTGGTATTTGGAAACATGTTTTCCATTAAATCTATAAACTCGTACTATTTTGGAAATATTGAATGATGTTGTTAATGGGAATGAAATGGAAGCGGTTAATGAAATCTCTTCAGTATTTGATTAACGGAGTACATCTCATCTTTATTCAGGGATGAATTTGGGTAAAAAGAAATCTAATAGGCTTGCTCGGCTGGGTTCACTCGGTTGAGCACTGGTCGCGCTCCTCGGTTTTGGGGCATGACAGTAGAAGACTGGATCCGTGCAAGAATGAGACTCATATTCCTCTTCCTCGGGATGTTCTTGTGGAATTTATCATGGCTAGGTACCTAATTAATGTGGGTGCCATGATGTCGGCCAACATTTCATTAGTAGCACAACATACCAACACGTCCTACCCTTATCCTAACACTATCACAGAGTACCTCACTGATAAAAATCTAGATCCAAGATCATATGACACCAAGGTGAAGACAAAGAAGACATTTGACTAGTAATTGTTGATAGATGCAACAAACTCAAAGAAGAGAACTCATCCTTCTACCACCACAGACCAGCCTGACGAGCCGAGAGTGGTAGTCACCGAGACAACTGACATTCCATCTACCTCTTTTGAGCCCTCTTCTAGTGCTACTACTATGCCGCTACCACCACCCTCAGGTCTTACCACAACCCCTAGGGCAGCCCCTGCTACAGCTCTGAGGCTGGTGCCCATGCTTACAACTCCATTATTTGCTCTACGAGTCTTCAATACATTGGCGAGTCTCAACAACTGGATGCAGATGACTACTTTAATGTTGTCTAAAATATATAGTATTGTTGCAGCGTAGTCATCTATATGGGTACCACAGGTCTCATATGATCTTGATGAGAAGTTGAAGAAGATTTTGGAAAAGCAGAAAATGATCATGGACACTATGGTACAGCATAAGTCGGTTATTGAGGAGTTTGCCAAAGAAGTGAAGAAAATGAGGAAGTCCGAAGCAAGCAAGAGATCGGTTGAAAAGCTCAGGAAGGAGGTGACTAGACTTGTGACGGCTGGGGATCTACCCTTTGATATGTTACTTGACCCAAACTAGTCCATCTCAGATCCATATGCACCATCTTCATAGGTTGCACTAGCTGGCCAATCTGATGAGTTATGCCATGCTGCCGACACTGCCGAGGTAGTGCGTGTGATGCCACTCCCACCACTCCTAGATATGATGATGATGATAAGTTGGTTGACCTAATGGGAGATGATGTTGCTGGGGACACTGATATATCCAAGGATCTATAAGGAGTTTTCTTCGCCCTCTCTCTTTTCACTCTTATATTTTTAAGCATTGGGGACAAGGCTTACTTTTATTCGGGGGACGGGGGGGAGGGGTTGGCGGGGTGGAGTTTATTTGATTTGACATATCACACATTTTGGATACATTTGGATTGTAATAATTTGATGATTTTGTTCCTTTTCTTATTTGTAGTTTATCTATCTTTAGTAGTTATTGTTCATTAGCTTCTTTAATTTTCCACTTTAGTTCTTGTTTTGTTAGTAGGAGCTTCTTATGTTTTCGTAAATAATAAGTCCAATTTGATTTTGAACCGAGTAAGCTTACATTAGTGGTGATGTACACCAGGGGCAAGCCTATGACACTTGAAGCTGCACTTGTGACATTCTGTTGTGAGAGAAGAGTAAACCTTTCATTTAGCTAAAGATTGAGTGCTAACCTTTCTATTGAACTTGGCAAATGGATGGTAAAGAAACAAAAGTTTGGATTCCACCACGATCTACATGATAGAACAAGAGTCCTCGATGAGTAAAGTCAATTCCACCACGATCTACATGAAGCTCAAATGTCACATTTGAACAATAGGTGCATGATTTGTGAATGGTCAACTTGTTGACAATTCATGAGTATTGTGTTTAAATTCTAGTCCCAACTGGGGATGGATGGCTTACCATTGGCTTGCTGGAATGACCTTTCACTCTAAGTGTGGATTTTGACAACGTTTTAGTAACTTCTTGATTTAGTTTTAGACTGAAAGTGTTGATTTATGTTCCAAAAACTAATCGAAGTGTGCAAATTGCAGGAATGTTGGAGATTTAGAATCTAATGAAGAAATCCAACTCAAAAAGGAGTGTTCCAGCTCACAAGGAAAGAAGGGGCGCAACAGACCAGAAGTGCGAACCATAGAATTCTTTCTGCGGCCTTAAATCGTATGTAGAATCCCAGAAGTGATTGAAGAGAAGTGCGGCTGTAGAACATGGTTGCACTGACAATAATTCTAAAAGTTCATAGAGTGCTCAAAATGACCAAGAATGAAGCCTTGCCAGAAGTGCGGACCACACATGATTTGTGCGGTCGTAGAAGCTGAAGTGCAGCCACGGATCAAGTTGTGCGGCTGCAGAATCTCACAAACTGTAGACTCAAGCAATGTGTCGATCGCACATGGAATTGTGTGGCAGCAGAACCTCCCGAAGGGCATTGTTTTGACGGGAATCACTTTTTAAGGTCATGTTTTGATGTTTTCCTAGCTGTAGCCATTGTCGTTGACCATTTTGGGTAATTTGTGATCATGTTTGCACAAAAACGTCATAGTTTATCATTTCAATTTCATATTACGGCTTTAATTAGTGTTTCTTCTTTATTTTCTTCATTTTCTACTATGAGTAGCTCGATTCTAACTAGGTTTGGGACCCAACCCTAGAGTGTAAATGTTATGGGTATTACATTTAACCCTTGTTTATGATTGGATGTTTGTTATTTAGCCTTGTTCATGCTTTAGTTATATAATTTATGGTTGCAAACATTGATTAATGCCTCTTTGACTTGCTCTTTAATTGAGAAAGAGGGACCTTGTCTAGGAAAACATGGCTAACGAGAAATTGGGTAGATTTAAGGATTTGACTAGCCTAATTAAAGGGTTTGAATTAGAGATAGGAGAAACCCGACTTCAGCTCATATCAACTATTTATCTTGATACCCATTTGATCTTGAGAAAGCCAAATTGGACAAAACTCACTCTATGATCGGGAGGTATTGAGTGGGTAACTGAGATTTGAGAGCTATGATAAACCCCAATTACTAAAACAAGTGTTAACATAATTAACCCATTAGGAGAACACCTAGGCGAAGGTTACATCCCTAGGCCTTTGTACCTATTTGAAAACAACAAAAAATAATTTGTTAATTTCTAGATTCATTTCTCTAGTTGATCATTGATAGTATAGTTTATAGAAGTAATTAGCAAAACCAACTTGATTGGAAGTGTTTTTAAGTTGTTTCATCTCCACGCATCAAGTATAGAATCTAACACCCATTGTTATCCCCCTGAGGAAATCGACCCTGACCCATAATTGCATACTATTCTTCCAACAACCTCTTCCACTAATTGTTGAGCGTGGATTGGGAGTGGATCGTATATTGTGCTATCCGTTTATCCATAGTTATAGTCATGTACTTTGCGTGTTTGTTGTTATTGCGCATATAGTTATTGAATTTAGAGCATCGTGGCATTAGGTATTCCATATGGACCGGTGCTCAAATTGGGCCATGCATCACATTAGAGTAGGTTGGAATATGATCCTTTTTCTTATTTCATGTATACTATTCATCCTTTGTGTGACGGGTTCATAGAATCACGCCTTGTAGTGGCATTTGTTCAGCTTGAGGGACGGTTCTCTTATTTGTTTTTCTTTTGATTATTGGGTACAATCGAGTTGTTGCCTATTTGGTGCACGGGTTGCACTAAATGTGGATCAAGGCGGTTCTGGTGTGGCATGTCGGTCGAGCAGCTTATGCTGGATGAGATAAAGTTATTGGACTTGGAATAAGTGCTAACGTATTTGATTACGGTATGTTGGGAAGAATAACGTCACTAGCCAACTTAGAATTCGGCTATGGTTCTTGTCGAGTGAGATAACTCGGAGTTTGAACCTTTGTCATTCTATTCTCTCACATATGGTGAGGACACGAGTTGGAGTTACTGATGACCCTGCCCCTAGAGCCGGTGTTTCTAGAGGTCAGGAAGAGGCCGGGGGGGAGCACGTGCTATAGCTAGATCACCTATCAGAGCAGCAGTTGAGGAGCTGCCAGTAGCTCTTGTTGGGGGACAAGCACCAGAGGTGCATGTTGTTACCCCGGACTTCAGGAGACCATAGCACAATTCCTGAGCATGTTTGGTACATTGACTCAGACGGGGGTTGATTCCGGCTGCACCAGCTACTTCACAGACCAGGGGAGAAGCTCACACTCCCGCCGCGCGCACCTTAGAGCAGCGGGCTCACATTGGTCATGTTACATCTCGCGTTTCGTACGTAAAAGTTTCATCTTCAGTTAATTGACGTAGATGCGGGGTTGAGATTATTTTGAGGTTAACGTATTTATGCTAATTATAACAAACGATAAGGAAGTGCCATGAAGGATAAAGAGTACACGAATTAAAGAAAATGAGTTTCATTGAATGTTGTCGATTTGGGATAAAATACGGTCCTAGCTATAATACCCGATATTTGTAGACTAGTACCATACTAGGTACCATATGACCATGATAGTATGATTTATAAGGTGTATTAAAATGAGTAGAATTTTAAGTAATTTAAGACAACTCTTAATTATGTAGGTAATTGGTTAATTACAGGGTAACGAGACATTACCTAATTAACTAATAAGTTAGGATAAAGATTAAAAATCCCCCCCCCCCAACGTGGCAACAAGCCACTACTTAAAGATATAACTCTTAGTCATTCTTTAATAGGTGGCAACATAACATAATAATTTTAGGACACTTCGTTTTTATATTTTGTATACAATCACTACAATCAAAAATGTTAGCCATTCTTACAATCAGAACTTTAGCCATTCCTCCAAGTTTTTCAAACCAAATTTCTTAGTTACAAAACACTACCAAATACCTTACCATCAGACGTTAGAAATTCCTCCAATATTTGCAACCAAACAATCCCAACGAGAATTATTATCAACTTAGGAACGTAAAATGTTGCGATTCTAAGGGAGTACGGTGCAACCTTTTCCAAGAGTATCATACGGATATTTCCCTACTCCAGGTATGTTAAGGCTGTCCCTTCTTCCCTTTTGGCGTGATCCAAATAATACAAATCAAATGAGCAAAATACGCAACTTTCATAAATGACTCTATTCATAGAAATACTAGGGGTGTCGATATTCTTGATTCCACATGTGAATTATTATTATATCTTATGTTCATGGGTCTCAGAAAAACACATATTAACATAATTCTTATGCATTGCATGCATTTATACATGTACATTGTCCCATGACCAGATGGCGTTATATACACGTATATTATATGTATATTGGATATAAGAAAAGGTTATGGCGTTATATACGCACCACCATCTGATCAGTTGGTATATGTTGATGATGTTGCCCACAGTGGCCGAGACGATATGACGGGATGCCCTCAGAGGCTTGATAATGATATATATACACTTATACCTACGCATGACACGGCATTTATATGCATGTGCAATACACTATAAATGTCTTACAGGTGGATTTCTTTATTCTATGATTCATCTATGTCTTTTATGTACTGATGTTCATGCCTTACATGCTCAGCACATTATACGTACCGATGCCCTATTTCTCGGGGCCTATGTTTTATGCCCGTAGGTGTAGGTAGGCAAGCTGACGGTCCCCCTTCTTAGGATCCTTGATCAGCGAGAGTTGGCGTGCTCCACTTGATCCGTAGCTGCTTTTGATTTTGGTACGATATGCTTGTATACATATATGGGTATGACGTGGCTCAGTCCCGTCTTTGTACAGTTGTATTTCTATTAGAGATTTGTAGACAGCTATGTATAGTCGGATAGTATGCGGCCTTGTCGGCTTCTAGTTTTGGGTATATAGTTATCTATAGCAGCCTTGCCGGCTTGTCCCACTGTATTCCGTATTTATATGTATATATATCTTTTGGACAAGTTTCCCTCACTCATTTTATTCATGTTTATATCTTAAACGCATGCTTAAGGATGTTCGACATGTAGGATTCGGGCACCCGTCGCGGCCCATCGGTTTGGGTCGTGACAAAAGTGGTATCGAAGCAGTTATGTCCTAGGGTTGTCTACAAACCGTGTCTAGTAGAGTCTTGTTTATGTGTGTTGTGCACCACACTTATAAACAGGAGACTACATGACATATAGGATGTTATTCACTCTTTTTATCTTAGATCGTGCGATATAAGAATTCATGTTCCTAATGATATGTTATATTTTCAGCAATGCCTCCAAAGACTACAGCCACCCAGAAGGGAAAGTCTGTGGCTGGTGAGATTACTAGTCGAGCGCCGTGAGTGACCAGGGCTCGGGGGGAGTCTCACAGTGAGATTCCAACTTAGACTTCACATACCCCGCCCTCTCCAGGAGAGCTCCGAGGGGCACCAGGTCCAGCGCCCGCCCCTGTACGTTCAGTCCCTTAGGCAGATGCACCGGTTCAGGAGATGAGAGATGCTATTCAGCTAGTAACTCGATTAATAGCCACACATGCTCGATGTAAGGAAGTAGGTATTGGTCATGAAGATAGGTCTATTAGTGCGAGAGTTTGTGGTTTCATTAATTTAGACCCTCAAGTATTTATTGATAGAATGTAGAGGACGTTGAGGGTAATGAATGCCACTCTGACTGAGTCAGTTGAGCTAGCTTCCTATAGACTCCAAGATGTTGCAGTTAATTGGTACGAGTCTTGGGAATTGTCCAGAATGAGGATGCCCCTCCAGTAGTATGGCAGGAGTTACAGAAGCTTTTCTTCATCATTATCTGCCACCAAAGGTTAGATGGGCCAGAGTTATTAGGTTCTTGACCCTTCGGCAGGGTAACATGAGTGTTCGAGAATACAGTCTTCGGTATGATTCATTGGCTAGGTATGCTACCACTATTGTATCTAAGATGGAAGATCGGGTTCACCGGTTCGTGATGGGATTAGAGCTGCACTTGCTTAACGATTGTACGTCGGTCTCACTTCAGCCAGACATGGATATTTCTTGTATTCAGGCATACACTCAGGGTGTAGAGGAGCATAAGCAGAAGCAGAGGTTCGATCGTGAGCATGACAGGGCCCGGAATAAGAGAGCGAGGTCTTCGGGTACTTCTAGTGAGTTTCAAGGTGGTCAAACACCACAATACTCGAGGTATCCAGCCCAACCATCGGCTAGTGTGCCCCCTCCGTTTGGCGGTAAGAGATTTTATCGTTCCACATATTCAGGGCCTGGTCAGAATTTCAGGGCCTCCAGTTCTCAGTATAGGGGTGAGTCAAGTCAGATGAGGCCGCCCTTGCCACGATGTAATCAGTGTGGTAAGCAGCATGCCGGGCAATGTCGTATGGGGATGGGTGTTTGTTATAGTTGTGGTTATCTGGGCCACGTTATGAGGGATTGTCCGACGAGAGGTGATGCAAGCATATCTCAGCCAACGGGATCTGTAGCTGGTTTTTCATCATCAGTACGCCCCTCTGGGCAAGGTTCACAAGAACCAATGAGTCGTGGTAGAGGCAGAGGTGGAGCATCTAGCTCGAGCGCTCCTCAGAACCGCATTTATGCTTTGGCAGGATGACAGGATCAGAAGTCATCGCCTGATGTTGTTACAGGTATATTATCAGTCTTCTTATATGATATATATGCACTGATTGACCTAGGTTCTATCTTATCATATGTTACTCTGTTGGTTGCTAGTAAGTTTGGAATAAAACCTGTATTGGTTAAACCTTTTGAGGTGTCTACACCTATTGGGGAATCAGTGATAGCTAAGCGAGTATATAGGGGTTGTATAATATTTGTTCATAGTCAATCTACCATAGCGGACCTAATCGAGTTAGATATGGTAGAATTTGATGTTCTAACGGGTATGGATAGGTTGGCTTCTTGTCATGCCAACGTTGATTGTAGATCAAAGATAGTCCGATTTCAATTTCTAGGGGAGCCCATTTTGGAGTAGAAAGGTAATACGGCGTCGCCGAGAGGTAGATTTATTTCCTATCTCAAGGCAAGGAAGATGATCAGAATGGGCTGTATTTATCACTTAGTTCGGGTTTAGTGTGGAAGTAGATTCACCCACCATTCAGTCCATCCCTGTGGTTAATGCGTTTCCCAATGTTTTCTTGATGAGCTTCCGAGTCTTCCGCTAGAGCGAGAAATTGAGTTTGGTATTGACCTACTACCGATACTCATCCAATATCTTTTCCTCCATATAGAATGGCCCCCGCAGAACTGAAAGAGTTAAAGGAATAACTAAAGGAATTGCTTGAAAAAGGCTTTATCAGACCTAGTACATCACCATGGGGAGCACCTCTGTTATTTGTGAGGAAGAAAGATGGTTCCTTATGGATGTGTATTTATTATAGATAGTTGAATAAGGTTACAATCAATAAGAAATAACCGCTCCCAAGGATTGATGATTTATTTGATCAGTTGCAAGGTGCCAAGTGTTTTTCAAAGATAGACTTTAGGTCTGGATACCATCAGGTAAGGGTTAAGGAGGAATATATTTTGAAGACAACATTTAGGACCAGATACGGGCACTTTGCATTTCGTGTTATGTCATTCAGATTGACCAGTGCCCTAGCAGTATTCATGGATTTGATGAATCGTGTGTTCAAGCCCGTTTTAGATTTGTTCGTAATTGTATTTATCGACGATATATTGGTGTATTCTCATTCGTAGGTTGAGCGTCCAGATCATTTGCGTGTTGTGCTCAAAAGTTCTACAAAAAGGGATGTTGTATGCAAAATTCTCTAAATGTGAATTCTAGTTGGACTCTGTGGCTTTCCTTGGGCATATCATTTCGAGTGAATGTATCCAGGTTGATACGCAAAAGATTGAGGCAGTAAAGACTTGGCCTAGACCCACAACACCGACAGAGGTTCGTAGCTTTCTCGGTTTGGCAGGTTATTACAGGATATTTGTAGAGGGATTTTCTTCCCTTTCAGCATCTTTGACAAAGTTGACTCAGAAGGAAGAAAAGTTTCAATGGACTGATGCTTGCGAACGGAGTTTCCATGCACTGAAGGACATATTAACTTCTGCACCAGTTCTAACGCTTCTAGAAGGGACCGATGGTTACGTTATCTATTATGATGCTTCAGGCATTGGATTGAGTTGTGTGCTGATGCAGCATGGTAAGGTTGTAGCATATGCTTCTAGACAACTAAGAAAGCGCGAGAAGAATTAACCTACCCACGGTTTAGAGTTAGCCGCAGTAATTCATGCACTAAAGATGTGGAGGTACAACTTGTATGGCATTCATGTTGATATCTATACGGATCATAAGAGCCTCCAGTATATCTTCAAGCAAAAGGAATTGAATTTACGTCAAAGGAGATGGTTGGAGCTACTTAAAGACTATGATGTTGATATTTTATACCATCCGGGGAAGGCGAACGTAGTAGCCGATGACCTCAGCTGTAGATCTATGGGCAGCCTATCATATTTACAGCCAGAAAAGATGGGAATAACCCATTTCATCAGCTAGCTAGTCTTGGAGTTTGGATTACTGGACTCAGGTGATATTGGAATTACTATTCAAGATACGACAACATCCTCTGTAGTAACTAAAGTAAAGGAACGCCAGTACGAGGATCATGTGTTAGTTCATTATAAGGACACCACCCCTCAGACGGAGAAGAAACCATTTGAAATTACAGAAGATAGAGTCCTCAGATATCGAGGACGATTATGTGTCCCTAATATCGCAGGGCTGTGTCGGCAGGTTATGGGAGAAACTCACTATTCTCGTTATTCTCTCCATCCAGGATCAACAAAGATGTATCATGATATTAGGGAAGCATATTGATGGGACGGAATGAAAAAGGATATAGCGGAGTTTGTTGCTCAGTGCCCTAACTATCAGCAGGTCACGATTGAGCATTAAAAACCCGGTGGATTATTGCAGGCCATAGAGATTCTGACTTGGAAGTCGGAAATAATCAATATGGATTTCATCATAGGCTTACCTCGTACCCAGCATAAGTTCGATGCGATATGGGTGTTTGTTGATAGTCTTACAAAGTCAGCCCATTTTCTGCCTGTTAGGACTACATATTTCGCAATGGATTATGCAAGGCTTTATATTAAGGAGATAGTATGATTGCATGGTTTATCCTTGTATCTATTATCTTGGATAGAGGAGCTCAATTTACAACTAACTTCTGGAGGTCCTTCCGGAAAGGATTCGGGACTCAAGTAATTCTTAGTATAATATTTCATCCCCAGACATACAGACAGATTGAGCGTACTATTCAGACACTTGAAGACATGTTACAGCCTTGTGTGATAGACTTCAGGGGTAGCTGAGTTGATCATCTGCCGCTTATTGAATTCGCATATAATAATAGCTACCATTCCAGTATTGAGATGGCTCCATACGAAGCTCCTTACGGATGGAAGTGTAGGTTGCCTATAGGGTGGTTTGATGTTGGGGAAACTTCGTTAGTAGGACCAGAATTGGTACAACAAGCAATCGAGAAAATTAAGCTTATACATGAAAGGCTAGTAGTAGCTCAAAGCCGTCATAAGTCTTATGCGGATAATCGACTGCGAGACTTGGAGTTTCAGGTTGATGACTGGGTATTCCTAAAGGTATCACCGATGAAAGGTGTTATGAGGTTCAGTAAGAAAGGAAAACTTATCCCTCGTTACATTGCACCATATAGGATCATACACAAGGTAGGCCAGGTAGCATATGAGTTAGACTTGCCTTCGGACGTCTGTACATCCAGTCTTTCATGTGTCTATGCTTCGTAAATGTATCGGGGATCCTTCCAGAATCATGTCAGTTGTAGACGTTCAAGTCACAGAGCAGCTATCATATGAAGAAACTCCCATTGCTATTTTAGACAGACAAGTTCGGAGATTGAGAACTAAAGACGTAGCTTCGGTAAAAGTACTCTCGAGAAATGATAATGTGGAAGACATGACTTGGGAGGCCGAGGAAGACATGAAATCTAGATATCCCTACTTATTTCCTCCTCCTGAGAAGGGTCCGACTGAGACATCACACCATTAAGGTACGTGTATGGATTCTTGTGTTAGTTATTGTCATTGGTAGTGTAAGGCCATTGTCGTTATTGATGATTGTGGTCCTATATGGCGTTGAATTATTAAGTTCTAAAGGAAGAGTTAGTAGTATTATTGTTACAAAGGCTACTCTACCAAAGTTTAATAGATCCCGGGGAGTTAAACATTCGAGGACGAATATTTCTAAGGGGGGAAGGATGTTACATCTCGCGTTTCGTATGTAAAAGTTTCGTCTTCAGTTAATCGACCTAGACTCGGGGATGATATTATTTTGAGGTTAACATATTTATTCTATCTATAACAAATGATAAGTAAGTTCCATGAAGGGTAAAGGGTACACGAATTAAAGAAAATGAGTTTCGTTGAAGGTTGTCGATTTGGGATAAAATATGGTCCGAGCTATAATACTCGATATTTATGGACTAGTATCATACAAGGTATCATATGACCATGATCGTATGATGTATAAGGTGTATTAAAAATGACTAGAATTTTATTTAATTTGAGACAATTCTTAATTATGCATGTAATTGGTTAATTACCGGGTAACGGGACATTACCTAATTAATTAATAAGTTTGGATAAAGATTAAAAACTCCCCCCCACCCCACCCCACCCCGACGTGGCAGTAAGCCACTCCTTAAAGATATGACACTTATTCATTCTTTATTAGATGGCAACATAACATAATAATTTCAAGACACTTCCTTCTTATATTTTGTATACAATCACTACAATCAAAAACGTTAGCCATTCTTACAATCAGAACATTAGCCATTCCTCCAAGTTTTCCAAACAAAATTTCATAGTTACAAAACACTACCAAATATCTTACAATCAAGCGTTAGAAATTCCTCAAAGATTTTCAACAAATTTTCTTGCGACCAAACAATCCCAACGAGAATTATTAGCACCTTAGCAACGTAAAATTTTGGGGTTCTAAGGGAGTACGGTGCAACATTTTCCAAGAATATCGTACGGATTGTTCCCTACTCCAGGTAGGTTAAGGATATTCCTTCTTTCCTTTTGGTGTGATCCAAATAATACAAATGAAACAAGCAAAATACGCAACTTTCATAAATGACTCTATTCATAGAAATACTAGGGGTGTCTATATTCTTGATTCCTCTTGTGAATTATTATTATATCTACTATTCATGGGTCTTAGAAAAATATGTATTTGATAAAGTATCCGAAAGGCATATTGATTTTTATGACATTCCAAGAAATCGTATTAACGTAATTCTTATGCATTTCATGCATTTATACATGTACATTAACCATGACCAGATGGCGTTATATACGTATATATTATATGTATATGGGATATGAGAAAAGGTTATGGTGTTATATACGCACCACCACCTGATCAATTGGTATATGATGATGATGTTGCCCACAGTGGCCGAGACGATACGACGGGATGCCGTCAGACTCTTCGAGATGCCTGACGCGTGGAGTTTGAGCAGCTGTGCTAAGGAACTATTTTAGTGTCACAGTATGCCGTCAAATTCAGTGATTTGTCCAGACATGCACCTGCTTTGGTTTCTACATTTAGAGAGAAAGTCTGTAGGTTCATTGAGGGGCTCAAGCATGATATCCGGTTTACCATGGCTCGGGAGTTGGAGTCGGATGTTCCATTTCAAAAGATGGTAGAGAAAGCTCGACAACTAGAGGGCATACAGGACTAGGAGGGAGAGGACATACGGGTTTAGGAGAGAGAGGACAGAGAGGCTAAGAAGCCTCGTAGATCGGGAGGATCACCTAGTCCCTATTTAGAAGGCAAGGTACGCCATGATAGAGGTTTTGTGGGTCAGTTTGTTAGTTTTCACTTAAGGTTTTGCGCGGTGCTTCATATATCTATGGGTCACAGAGTGCCCATGCCGAACAGCTTCCACAGCCACATGGTGAGAGATTGTCCCAGACTCTGAATAGATGTGTCATAGCGAGTTATCCAGCCTATGCGTTCTGCTCGAGTTGCTGATATCACTGCACCGCCAGCTTGGGGTGCAGGTCAGGCGGGTAGAGGGCGCCCAAGAGGGGGGGCTCGGTCCGTTGATGTACTTTCTATGGTAGGGATGAGGCCGCTGCACCGGATGATGTCATACAAGTATAGTTTTGATTTGTTATAGATGAGCATCATTCATATTTTGTTTCAGTTCTACTTATCAGGGTGAGTCCTCCTATGTTGCTTCACATATGGGTGAGTTTCGTGGTTTTGTACTCTGCTTATGTGTTTACCCCTATTAAGAGATTTTGTAGTGGTAGCCAGTGTCTATCGTTTTGTTTTATTCATTATTAAGAGCTATAAGACTAGGAATGACTTTTGGTTACCCATTACGGTAGGTTTTTATGTGATTTTTGGGTGGTTGGTTACGATTTGTGAATTAAATGCGCTACCGGTGTTGGAGTTCATCATGTGTTGTGACCTTACTAGTGGCAATTGAATTAGTGGAAGGTTTCGGTTGGTATAATGTGTAATATATTTATGATTTAGAGCTGAAGAAGGGATCCTCGCGTTCCCATGAGGTTGTTATGTTTGGGTCGGGTTGCGTTCCCTAGTAAAGTTATATTAGGATGAGATCCTTTTGAGTTGTTCGTATACTTTCATTCTCCCTTGTGGAATTAAGTCGTAGTATGCTACTGATAGGGAGTTATGCCAGTCAGGCTTGTTTGATAGCTCATTCATATGTTCCCTCGTTTATTCAGTCATATTCATGCTGTGCTTATTGGGGTTTAGCGTGCGAGGTGTGTGCCCAAGTGGTGTTGGGTGTGACTTGTTTATTTGAGTGAATAATCATGGCATCTTCATGCTTCTTGCATCCTTGTCAGTGTTATGTAGGTTTGGAACAGGGTTCTAGTTGATATGAGGTTAATTGCCAGTGTTGGGTTTGAGTATGGACGGCTATTGTGATTAGAAATGTTTTTATGGACATATGTGTAGTGTGTTAGGTCATGTGTTTATATCTGGTAAGTGTATACATAGGTTATTATAGCCGGTTGAGGTTGATACCGTGTGTTGATGTAGGAATCAGGTTCTTGTGGCAATAACCGGATGGTATGAAATTTGGTTCTAAGGCCTACTGGTATTGGTGGAAGGAAAAACCTTCAGTTGAGGTGGTGTTATCGGGCTTACGTGGATTTAGGGTGACGTGGGGTCACCCGTGGGTGTATGTATGGTTTGTTCACTCAGTGATGGAAATAGTTTGTAGTGCTAATTCAGGAATTTTTATTTTTATTTTATTTTTCTCTTTTTACGGTTGGTGTTCTTTGACTATGAGCAAGCTACAGGTTAGATTGGTGCATGACTCGATCGTCTGGGAAACAAGTGCAACCATACAAGCTAGAAATAGGGAGACAACTGCAACAGTTGAGGAAGGAATGAAATCTCCCTGAGTATATAGAGAAGATTGGGAAATCCTCAACCAAAGAAAACATGGCCGGAGATGATGATAATGTATTTTTTGTCTGCGATGGAGGCAACCCAACGAAGAGAAAAAGCTACAAGGGATGCTGAAGAAGAAGATATTAGAGATGCAGAAATTGCATATGAAGAAGTGAGGACTTGGAGAATGGCATAGAATCAGCCCTTGGGTGCAAACCAAATCGGAAACATAACTCCCGACCAAAGGTTATCAAGTGTGAGACCACCCCCAGCCGCAGCTAGTAATTTCGAGTTGAAGCAAAGGTTACTTCAAACCCTTCAAAATTGTTGTGTCTTCAGAGGAAAGCAGAAAGAAGATCCGAACAATCATCTAATGGACTTCGAGGAGATCATTAACACCTTTCAATATAATGGTGTGTCACAAGATGTAGTTTACCTAAGGGAATTCCCCTTCACTCTCTACGATGATGCAAACCATTAGCTTCGAAGCTTGCCCAAGGGATCAAATAGAACATGTGAGGAGATGACCAGAAACTTTCTTGCTAAATATTTCTCCTCAGCTAAGACGGGCAAGTTTAGAAGAGAAATCCATAACTTCTGCCAGAACGAGACTGGAACTGTGTTTGAAGCTTGGGAGAGCTTTAAGGAGATTGTGCGAAAGTTCAACATAGCGGGGTTGAACTCTAGATGTAACTCCAGGACTTTTAGGATGAATTGACACCGACCTCACATAGAACATTGAGCAATGCTGCTGGAGGTCTGTTGATGAAAAGGACTCCAGAAGAGAGTCACAATTCTAGATGAGTTATCTGAAGATGCAAATCAGTGGCCCTCGGAGATTGCTGAAAGAAGAGGATCAACTGGTGTTCACCAGGTTGATACTAACACATCTGTGTAGGTGCAGCTTGATGCCATGGCCAAAGAAATAAGGAATCCGACATTAGCCTCAATACATAATGAGCCTCATGCAGCTTGTGATATATGTCAAAAAGGACACCCTACTCATGAGTGTCAAGCTACCATGTAGGAAGTGAATATTGTGGGTATATATATTTTCAATGCAATGGGTCAGAAGCACCCCGATGTTTCATGGAGTTCACTTGGGGGTACAGTAAATGCATGGCAACAAAATAACTCCAGATTGCAGGAGAAACCGCAGTCTCTGTCTCAATAGCCAATTTAGAATGGGTTAGAAGATTTGATGAAGTCTTTCATTATCAAGATAGATGAGAGATTAGATGCTCATGGTGCAACTATTAAAGATCTTGGAATAGGTTTGCGTAACTTGGAGAGACAAGTGCGACAAATTGCAAATATATTGTCTGAAAGAGTTCCACGTACTCTGCCAGCTCATACTGAAAAGAATCCCAAAGAAATAGTAAATATTGTGACCTTGAGAAGCACGCAAGTATTGAAAGATCCCACTCCAGTCCAAAAAGAGGTAATACCTGAACAAAAAAGTGGGGAGGAGCTGAAAATTGAAGATGGTAAGAAGAAGAAAGGTAAGAAGGGAGTAGAGAAAAAGAATAAGGAGGAAACTTCAAGAAGGGGGGACTCTAATGAAGAGACCAAGCACATTCCTGCTTTACCTTTTCCCAAAAAGCTCTATATAGAAAAGTTGGACAAGCAGTTTGAGGGATTTTTAGATATGCTGAGACAGGTTAATGTAAACCTGCCATTCACCGAAGTTCTCTCACAAATGCGAGCTTGTGCAAAGTTCTTGAAGGAGATCCTTACAAAGAAGAAGAATAAGAAGAAGATAGAAGAGACATTGATAGTCAAGCTCATAGAGCATTGTAGTGCGATCTTTAAAAACAAACTCCCACAAAAGTGTGGAGATCCGGGGAATTTTACTATACCTTACTCTTTAGGCACTCCTAACTTTGATAAATCTTTATGTGATTCTGGTGCCTCAATGAATCTAATGCCTTTGCCAATTTATAGTAAACTAGAGAATGAGATTGGAGAGATATGGTCTGCACCAATATCAATCAGCAGCTGACAGATCAAAAATAGATAACACCCGAGGGGATAATTTAAGATGTCTTAGTGTGGGTGAAGATGGAGGAGAATAAGGAGATACCCCTCATCCAAGGAAGACCATTATTAGAAATAGGTAGAGCAATATTAGATATACAGGTGAAAAAGCGCATGCTTAGAGTGGGGGGAGAGAGTGTAACGTTCATGATGGATATAGAAAAGCCGGTGAAAAAGGAGAAGCCAATTGCAAGTGTTGAGTGGAAGGTGAAGAGTGTGAAAGAGAAGGTTGCATTGAGTGAAAAAGATAAGTGTGGGGTGTTCCCCAAGAAGGCTGAAAAGAAATTGTCTGTATGGATGTGTGCACTTGTTCGGGCACGTGGAATGGATCCTGACTTTGATTCAGAGCCCGACTAGATATTCAGGGATGTTTCCTCTACCTTATGCTTTTTAATTGCGTGCCATGGGGACATGCCACAACTTAAAGTGTGGGGTGGGGGACATTTGTATGTTGTATGTATATTAGTCTTAGTTGTTGCTTTAGTTAGTTTGATTTTTGTTTGCTTTTGTTAGTTTGAGAAGTAGAAACAAATTGAAAAAAACATGAAAATTTAAATTTTTTTTATTTTTCCCGACGATGGATATCATTCGACAAGTTTCTTAAGGGATTAAAGTCGAAAGAAAAGGACAAAAAAAATCTTTTATTAGGTAGTGTATCAATTCCCCTTGGTTTTTCTTTTGGCCGCGATTTTTTTCCAACGGTTTCGTTGGATTCGGTGATGTTAGTTTTTATTTTGTATAAGTAGGAAACCTTGTGCTGTGATTTGAAATGAAAGCAATATCTCTTGACTTTATTATTCCTTGAGAATAGTGTGTGCTTAAGTTGTGATGCTTAGGCTCAGTTTTTCACTCTTGTATAAGTGCCTTAAATGGTATGAGCTTAACTTTACTTAACTGCTTTGACTAGAGTGTCTTGATAATCCGATCTTGAGTGATTTATGTGCCATGTGTGTGTGTGTGAAGTTTTGTGTTATTATATGTATTGCATTTGATGTCTAGAACTTGCCACGTGTATTTGCAAAGCGAAATAGTAGTTTTGTTCAGTCTTGGAAATGATATAGGCATTTCTTTGTTGAGCCAGTTATATGCTTTTAACCACCTAATTGTTATCTATCTTAGATAACCCCTTTGAGCCTGTAATCTTGTTTCTTTGGCAACCACATTAGAAGCTTTACTCATTTGTTTAAATTTACCATCTATTTGAACCTTGTACCTCTCGTGAGCACTTGAAATTGTTATGAACTGTGTAACAGTTGAAGTGTGGGGTTGGTGGTTTGGCTTTTGAGTGGAACTAATGAAATAAGGAGAAAGGTACATTGTTTTGAAAACGTAAGAGCCACTTGAATTGAAAAAAGAAAGAAACAATAGTTGTATTGTTGTGAAAAACTTTCATGGATAATTGGTAACTCTTGATGTAATTATGATTAAATAATTGGGGAGTTGATGTATATTGATGTGAAGGTGGAGTTTTGGTTTGACATAAGTGTGGGGTTTTGAATGTTAACGTACATGTATTAAATTGCTTAGGGAGGTGTAGTCACTCTTATATCTAAATATATCCTACCCGTCCGGCAGCCTACATTATGACCAATTAAAGTCCTACTTGATCCTTGACTGAATGAACTCGATTAGTAGAGTAGTACACTACGGGCAAGCTTATGGTTCATCTTTTGTGGCATATGAATATTCTTTCTGAGAGTGAGAAAATTCTTTCTATCATAAGTTCCTAATTGTTCTTAAATTTTATCGTGTGGAACTACTCTCTATTGTTGTGTGAGGGCACTTGATTCAAGAAGGAAAGGCAATGTCGTTGACCTCTGTATTAGAGTAAGTGAGCGAGTTATAAATAATGTGTGGTTCTTTTGAGTCACATCCTGAGGTGAATATGTTACACTATTGTGCTTACACATTAAATTGTTTGTCGATACGACATCAGAGTACATCGATATTCGCATTTTTGCGAGACTGCACTAGCAGCTCCCAATGGGACCCACTTAGGTGGTGGACGATCCTTGAACATTTTAACGGAGTTGGACGCCTCATTTTTGGCTATTTTCGACCAAGGTAATTTCCCAAACTCTCTCAACACCTCTTTAACAACTCTCCAAGGTTCCAAGTCTAATCCAAGGTGATTTTATGTAGACCCATCCTCAAAAGTTAGCCTAAGGAAAGAAAAGAGTCTTTATGGTGTTGTGATGCCATTAAGGTTGCTTGTAAGATAAAGGAAGCTTTGGTTCGAGTTTGTTCTGATTATTTAAGGTATGTATAACACTCTATTTCTTGGGCTTAAGCTTATATATGCGTTGGTTGAGTTATTTGGATGAAGAATTACAAGATAGAACTTGAAGTTGTATAAGAAGTTGTTGTCTCTTATTGGACTATTTTGGAGTTGTGTATATGAATTCATATGGCTGGAAATCGTGGGGAATGGCTTGGTTATAATGTTTGTATTGTTGTTATGCCAGCAAATATTTTTATTATGTTGATGATGTTTTATATAGGAGAATAAGCAACCACACAATACACTGAAGTTGTCCATATAGTTGTAATATGTTGTTGGGTTGCTTGATGTTACTTTCATAATGGATATAAGGTTGCAATGTCATGCCAATATATGTTTTTATATTCTGGACTGTTTGAAGGTGTTTTAAGTGTAGGGGAGATGGTAAAAATATTTGGGGTTTGGTTCCAATCCAAGCTTACCGCTCGTCGTGTTACGTAGTAGTTCTGATGGTGACATTTGTGCACTTGTTGTTGTGTAGGGTGAATTGTGTTGTTGGGCTGTTCGGTGTGTTGTGCTTTTGAATATATATAGTTGAAGGTCGTATGTGATCTTGTTGTGTTTATGTACTTGGGGAAAGAAAGGAAAACAACGGAGATGCTGCCCGTTTTAATAATAAATAAGCTTGCCATTTGTTGTACGATAGTTGCATCTTTCATAACTTAACGATAGCATTATTATCGTTGTTGTAGATTAAAGTGAGATGAGACGATTTCAACGTGGTCATTGGATAGACTGTGATAAGGAATGTTAAGGCTATCTCTTCTTTCCTTTTGGAATGATCCATAAGATACAAACGAAACGAGGAAACATGCAACTTTTACAAATGGTGTTATATACGCGTATATTATATTTATATGTGTTATGGGGAAAGGTTACAGTGTTATATATGCACCAATCACATGATCAACTGGCATATGTTTATGATTTTACCCCCTGAGGCCGAGATGATATGATGGGATGCCCTCAAAGGCTTGATGATGTTATGTACGCATATACCTATGTATGATATGACATTTATACTCATACAAGTGACACTATGAAGATTTCATGATTACTGAGCTATTCACATCTTTTATATACTTCTTTTCATGCCTTACATACTCAGTACTTTATTAGTACTAAAGTCCTTTTTGCCTGGGGATGCTGCGTTTCATGCCCGTAAGTCCCGGTAGGCAGGTTGACATTCCTCCTAGTAGGTTATCTGCTCAGTGTAATGTGTTGGTGCACTCCCTTGATAACACATTCATGCAAAATAAACATCTCATATACCCATTAATTATCTTACTAATTGCCCGGTTCTAGTTAAATTTCGAAATTAAGGGTTAGGGTGTAGAATCTTACCTCTAAGATGAAGACCTAGTGTGCTTTCCTTATTAATCTTCCAAGCTTTGAGTAAGAATTGGTGGATGAAGCTTAGGAACTCCATTTCTCAATCTATGACGCTACCTCACTCTAAAAATATATATTTTTCCCCTTTAAAATGATCCCCAAAGGTGTTTTATTAGAATGGGGTCGGGTTCAAAAATTAGAAAAATAGGAGCCCCGCCACAGGTCTGTGGTCGCATATGTGACCGCATATTTCTTCTGCGGTCCGCGAAATGGCCCTCCGGATTTGGGGACCACTGCCTGGATTTGCGGCCATTTGGCGGTCCGCAGACCCATTCTGCGGTGGTATAAAGCACCGAAAAACTTCCATCCAACGAATCTTCATGCTGGTTTTGTGATCGTTGTACGACCCACAAAATCATTTTGCTGTCGCATAATTGGCTGCGAAATGACATCCAAAAGTTTCCCAATTGACTGCCTCACTCTACGGCCCGCAAAGCGATTCTGCTGCCACATAGTGGGCCACAAAAATGCCTTTTTCTGCAAAGCATTTTCCTTCAACTCCCCAGCGTACTGTTCAACCCTAAAAGTCCGTACCCCAGTTATCATTAACATATACGCCTACATCGCCACCACGAAACCCTGGGTTTTAGGTAAAGTTTTACAGGGCCTTACAAATACAATGGTTTATGGGCTTTTAGATGATGTGGTTCACGCTAGGATCTCTTGCATTGATCTTTGTTTTAGGATCATAGTGTACCGGCAATGAGAAGTGTTAACTTGAAGGAGAGTTGAGGAGGATTCGAAGAAATTGGTCAGCTTGGTAGTGTAGGGTCAGCATAGTAATAAAGGTAATTGGTTTCTTTGGTGTGGTGATTCTTTACTGGTGTTTTGTGACAATATACTTGGGTTTGACAGCTTGCGTGAATTGATTATGTTGGGAAAATTCAGTTCTGATTGCTTAGTTATGTGTGGACGGGTTTCAAATAGTTCTTTATAGAGTTGAGGACAGCTTGGGCTTGATGTCTGCCAGCGGTATAAGGAACATGTTGCGCGTTATGATTTTTCTCCTGTATGGGGTCACGAGTTCTAGATAAAATCGATGGTTTCAGGTGTTTAGATGAATGCTAGCATTATCTGGTACCACCTAAGAATGGTGCGCACTCCAAAAGGCGCATTGTGCTTTGACTTGCAGATGCTTGACATGTATTACGCTAATGGCCCAATTGATTGAATACTGATGTTCAGATTTATCTATGTGGCACTTTGATTGCTGTTTGTGATATCACCATGATGCTATGGATATCTTCTTTCACTTTTGGCTTTGGCTCTGAAATTTGGTAATGATAATCACCTTATTCCTCATAAAGATACAGGGAAAAGAGAATCTCTTAAGTGAGCTCATCTTCTTGTGAAAAAATTGATTCACAATCGTCATCTTCGCTAAAATGAACGCTTGTGTAATCTGTAATTTCAGAGAGAAGTCTAATAGACTGCTTGAACTACGGCCAGTTCTGCGCAAAATGTCCTACTTTATTACAAATAAAACAGTCTATATTTCTATTTGCATTGCCCGGCCTTATCCTTCTAAAGTATTTTGTTTTTCTTTTGAACTTGGACTTGTCGCTTGAGAATTTGGGAAACCTGAATCTTCTGAACTTCTTCCTTAGCATCTTGCATCAGCAATATTTCTTTCCTATGATTAAATCATTATTCATTATCTGTTTGGTTGTGGTAGAATCATATATCCTTTGTAGAATGGGCTCATCAATCATCCCACCTTGATCATCGTCAACTTTGGAGGCCTCTAGTTCCCTATGCTGGAATTGATATGGAGGCCATTGGTGGGCCTAATGAGAATGTGTATTCTACATCAAGTCGGATTTGTGTACCCAACACAGTTATTGTGGAGGGATGTGTTATCAGTTGGAGTGGATCTTATTCGTGTTCTGATATGTTCCATGTGTTACTCTCATATGCTATAATGGGTTGTGATCTGTTGATTACTTTTACCTGATGCAATTCTGTTGGGGGCCTTGTGGCGAAATTCGAGCGAGATGATTCTCGGGGTGTTGAATGGTTGATTGCACCTTGGTTGTGGTCTTTCTATTTGTGGTATATTGTGCTATCCATTTTTGCATCGTTATGGTCATGCACGTCGCGTGTTTGTTGTTGATGTGTATATGGTTATTGATAGTGAGCATCATGGTTCGACGTATCTTATGTGTATAGGTATTGCGATTGGTCACGCATCATATTAGAGTTATATTGGGATATGATCTTTTGGGATTAATTCGTGTGTTGTTTTTCTCCCATGTGTGATGGCTTCATTCCATTGTGCTTCATGGTGGTATATGTTGAGCTTGCGGGGTAGTTCTCTCATTGGATTCTCTTTAATTATTGGGTACATCGAATTTGTCGCTTGTTTGGTGCACTTATTTCATGGTATGTGACTCTAGGTAGGATTTGTGTGGCATATTGGTAGAGTAGCTTGTATTGGATGAGGTGAAGTTATTGGGCTTGAATTAAGTACTTTTAGATTTGATTAAGCTATGTTTGGTACTATAGTGTCTTTAGTTAGCCTAGATTTTGGCTTTGGTTCTCGTCGTGCAAGAGAGCTCCGTGACTGGTTGATGTGATGGGGGGTTATGAGTTTCTGTGTGTTTCTTTCATCATGGGTTGTGTTCGAAGATTTGGAACAAGGTTTTTATTGATAGGATATTAGATAGCGGTACAATATTTTCTATTTGAATGACTATTGTGGTCGGAAGATATGGCTATGTGTATCTAAGTTATGTGGAATATCATTAGAATACACTTGGGATATGGTTACGGCTTGATGCAGTTTAATACTGACTTATACAGCATATAGATGCGAGAATGTTGTCTCATAATTAATTTGGGAAGTTGGAGATTGGGTTCTAAGGGTTGTGAGCTAATGTTAAGGCAATGATCATCGGTTAGATTGTGTTTGTCAAACTTTTATAGATTGGGATGAAGTGAGATCACCCATGGGTAAGGGCATGGTGAGTTTATACAGTGCCTTGATGGCTTTGGGACAATTCTTCGCACATTCGAGGATCAACATATGTTTAAGTAGCGAGAATGTATTGACCTGACAAGTTGTTATGAGAATTTGTATTCAGTTAGGTGTTTTGAGGTCATGCGTAGTAATGTATGGTGTATTATGACTTGTGTGTATTGTTTGTTTTGGTTCCTCTGCAATTCATGATTGATTTGGAAGAATGATTCTCAACTAGGAAGCTTTAAGTTGGAAGAGTTGACCAAGATTGAATTTTGTGTGTTTGACCTCGGGACAGAGTTTTTATTATTCCAATAGCGCCATATGGTAATTTTGGACTTAGGCATATGCCCGAAATTGGATTCAGAGGTTTCTAGGCTGATTTGGTACTTTTGGCGAAAGTTGACAATTTGAAGGTTTAGCATTTTCCTAAGTTTCCATGGTTTGACTTTATGTCTATCGGGATCGGATTTTTGTTTTGTAACTTTGTACTACGCTATTGTTTCATTTGGAACATGTCTACAAAATTTGATGTCATTCCGAGTTTGTTTAATATGAATTAGATGTATGTTGTCTTTTTGCAATTGTTAAGTTTCACTGTAATTTTCGTGTGTTCTGTTGAGGTTAGAAGGTCGATTTGATGTCGGAATTGGATAATTGTTATACGGCTGGACTCGAATCGGAATGTGTATTCAAATTTTATAGGTTTTGTCGGGTTCCGAGGTGCGGGCTTAGGGTTGAATTTTTTATTTTCTTTAAAGATTGAAACTTTATTATCCGAAATTACTTCATATGGCTTGTATTTATGGTATTAAGTTATTTTGGCATGATTGGAGCCGTCCATAGTTGGATTTTCCCGGGAAAGGCTTATTCGTGGACTAATTTAGCTTGTTTGAGGTATGTATCTTACTTAACTATGTATGAGTGAACTACCCCTTATGACTTGGTTTAATTTGTGTTATTTGGATTACGTGAAAGAGGTTTACATGAGGTGACGAGTGTGTACATGGGCTTATATGTGGTATTTTTACTGGTTTAGACTCTTAGGATCTTTCATACATTTGATTAGAAATAGTAATATCATGTTATATCATCCATTGTTAAATTTCTATTACATGCTTTACTTTATGTTGTTATCACATGCTGTATCTTTTATTGTCAAACATGCTCTTATATGGAGAGTTATTCTTATTTGGAGTTATTATCTCTCTTATTGTCATGTTACCTCTTTTATTGTCGGGTTATTCTTATTTGGAGTTGTTATTTCATGATATCATTTTGTATCCAGTTATTCCATGCATTTATATCGGGATACTATCTCACACCATCCCTTTTATTGATAAGTTGACTTTGTACATTTAAATAGGAAAATGTCATTTTGTGGAAATACTTTCCTTTTGAGTTACTGAAGTTGATGTTATGAAAGCTATTATCACATTGTGGCTGAAGTTGTTGAATAATGAGATATCTTCACTTATTGAGTATATCTTATTCTTTTTTTATTATTGAGATTCTTGTTCACATTGTGGTTCGGCCATGGGCTATATGTGGTGGAAACTTTGGTATTATTGATTTTGGCAAGTTGTGGCATATGGTCACTTTTGGTGCAAGTTGTTATTGTGTTGTGATATTGATGAGCATGTGGCGGTATAAGGATGGGGGTTTATGTGCATGTGGCAACATAAAGTGGGATTTCTGTGCGTATTGCTAGTAGGGGAATTATTTGAAGCCCTGCGGTGACATAAGGGGGCTAAAGTGCATGTAGTTATTTTGAAAAAACTATTTTCAAAAATATCAAAATGTAAGGCTCACGCGGCGGTATAAGGAAAGATTGTGATTGTCATTTTGAAATGAGGTTATGAGCTGTGGTAGCTCGATTGTGATTCTTGATGTACATTCTATGTTAAAAAGGCTTGTTGATTGACCAGTTCTTGATGTTTCCTTCTTGTCTTACATGTATTTGTCTGTATTTGATTACTTGTTGTTCTCATCATTTGTTTATTTCTTGTTGTATTTATTTCCTTAATTTTTGTTGTTAGCTTACCTTATTGTATTGCTCTATTGTCATTATTTCCTCGTTTTCATTGTTAGACTGTACTATTCTTTGTTCAGTTCTTTTTCTTATCCTAGTAGGTCTCTTCACCTGGACTCGTCATTACTCTACTGAGGTTAGGCTTGACACTTACTGGTACCATTGTTGTGTACTCATACTACACTTCTGCACAGTTTTGTGTAGATCCAGGTACATTTACTCGTTTCGGACACCAGTGATAGCTCAGTTATCTTTCCAGAGACTTCAAGGTCTCTGCTTTGACACTTTCATGCCACGAACTTGGGGAGCATGACCGACGCTCAAGCGAGTGAACCCAGTCGAGCAAGCCTAATTTACATCAACGTCTCATCATAACTCATGCATGATTTATCAAAACATAATTAGATCTTGACTTTCATATTGAATACATTAAGCTCAATGGCCCATGTATTTTTTTCTCGTGATGGTTACACATGATGAAACTCAAAACTTAAGTACATGACCCACAGTGTATATGAAGCTTATATGGAAATAGATACCTATGTACATAAAACCAACTACACTCGAATGCCCACTGGAATTGTAGCAGGCTCACCATAATTGTTTGCGCAAAAGAATCATATCAAAGATCCATATCATCCTGTAGAAGTGTAACTGCATCCATTATAAGATGCAGTGCCCCCGACAAAAGGGAAGTGAGTGCATGTTGAATAGTACTCGCATGTAAGGCAAACAGAAAAACATATGCAATCATGGTAATTCAATAAGAGGCATATTAAGTACATCAAAAACTACGAAACATCCAATAGATTAACATTTTCAAGTCTCATTGTGTTTACATCATTTTAAACTTCTTTTAGGATTAACTTAGCCATATGAACTATGCTTGGAATATATAATATAATGTAATTGAAACAACATGTACAAACAAGGCCAATGAAATGGCACATAATGTATAATAATGCGTCTTACTAGACCGTCCATATCCCTCTTGTTACATCCGGTACCTTAGCATTAGGATGTGCCGTAGTAAATCCACATGAGTTCGAAAGGATTATGTCTATTAGGAGGTTATAGAGGGTTTAAGACATTTTTATTTTGAGACGCTGCAAGTTTAGTGTGGTATTTTATTTTAAGTGAAGTATTTTAGTAAAGGTTTTATAAGTATAATTTTGGATAGTTACCATTATTACTATTTTCGGATACGATAAATTATACACATAATATGAGAAAGTTTATGAGATTTTCTTTATTGTAAATATAGAAATTATTTTCTCACAAGAAAAGAAGGTTATCTTTCTACCATTTTAAGAATTAAGCGTGCGAAAATTTATACTCTTTATATGAGATTAGAAAAATTAGAATTTGAGAAAATATATGTATTTTTACATGGATGTTGTAATGCAATAATAATGTATGTATTGATTTTATATGGTACCATAATTTATTAATATTGTAATATTTTAATAGTAATATTTTAAACAATTTGAGATAATTCTTAATTATGCGGGTACTTGGTTAATTATTGGTTAATGGGTGATTAATTAGGATCTTGGATAAGCCTAAAAGGCGTTAACGTGGCAGCATGTGTGGACATTTAATTAAGCCTAAGGTGACTAACTATGTTGTGAGGCTAGGTGGCATCCCTAGATGAAATCTTGGCTAAAGCCTTAAAATACTCAAATTTACAAAGATTTGGAGAAGGCAACGTGAGTGCTTCAACCAAAAGCCATGAAATACTTCACAAAAGGTATGTTGAAGGCAACGTGAGTCTTTCAAGCTAGTTACGTGGAAAGACTTATGATAACAAAAGTCATGTGTGGTTTTGATAAAATTCACAAAGGACAGATATATTTATATTCATAGCAATGTAACTAGCTTCGGTAAGAGATTCTCGTGAAACTTCTTAGCATAATAGCAACGGGATTTTGCGATTCTAAGGGAATACGGAGAAATCTTTTTCAAGAGAATCGGCTCAGGTATGTTAAGGCTAATCCTTCTTTCTTTTGGCATGATCCAAATAACGATGCGTACACGATATTTCATAAGTGGTTCTACTCTTAGAAGTTAAGGATGTCTATGTTATTCATTCATGTAAAGTGATATTCAAGCATGTCTATGCATATTCCTAAATCTCTATTGAGGTATTTGATAAAGATGTTAATGTTTATAATATAGTGATACACGCATCTTCATACATAATCACTTACCACCGTGCTATGACCGGTCGGGCAGTTACCACCGGTTGGGCAGTTATGTATTATTATTTACCGCTGGTTGGGCAGACATGCATATTCATTTACCACCGAGCTATAGTCGGTCGGGCAGTCATGCATTTACCATCGAGCTACGGCCGATTGGACAGTTACATATTTACCACCGGTTGGGAAGTTATGTATTATTATTTACCGTCGTTTAGGCAAACATGCATATTCATTTACCACCGAGCGACAGCCGGTCGGGCAGTTACCACTGATCAGTTGGGCAGTCATGCATCATGCGATATGGATAATAGTCTTAAAGAGAAGCATTGTATATATATGAGTATAATAAGTATGCATATACGGTGGCAATTCAGGGATTCAGGTTGATTCTTATATGTCTTTTATTAATGTTGACTTATTGTTATGTTCCAATTCTCCCTTACATACTCAGTACATTATTCGTACTGATGTCCTTTTGTTGGGGATGTTGTATTCATGCCTGTAGGTATAGATAATCAGTTTGACGAGCCCTTATAGTAGACGAGATTGGAATTCAACAAAGTATCGGTAAGACTCCATCTCATTCGGAGTGCAGCCGAGTCTATGAGTCATCAGGTCAGAGTTTTGCTAAAGGCTTATGGGTAGGCCTGTACCCTTTCCCAATTGATGTCAAATAATCTTAGAGGCTTTATAGACAGAGGTTCATTTTGTACAGTATGTCAGAGGCCTTGACGGCCCATATGTATTTATGTTTTAAGAAAAATGATTCAGTGATACAATATTTTCCCACTTACAATTGTACATTACAAGTTGTGACCATGTGGGCCTATGATAGTTACAAAATGAATGAGTTCAGCTAACTCAACCTATGTATGTTCTAGTTTTGGTCGAACGATCATGAGTTACAAAGTGGTTTGCTCGGGCCAGCACGGCACCGGGTGCCAACCACGCCTCCCCAGGTTTGTGTTGTGAAAAAGTGGTATCAGAGCGAGGTTGTGTCCTAGGAAGTCTACAAAGCCATTCCTAGTAGAGTCTCACTTATGGATGTGTTGCGCACCACATTTATAAATGAGAGTTATAGGGCATTTAGGAAATGTTACCCTTCTTTTGTTTCCAGATCATGCCATATAATTAAGTCGTAAGAAGTCAGTAAAAAGTTTCGACCGAATTTTGTATTCACTAGAGGTGCTATCATAATAGAGCTTTAAGGTGTAGATGTAATTTCTGCTTATGTGGAAGGGAAGTTATGGAAGAAACAGAAGATACGATGCAAGATTGAAATGTAAGTAAGATAATGGTGAAGAAGATACAAGATACTCAAGTACAATAGGTTGTGAATAGTCCAGAGCTCAGATAGAGTTTGGGTTTTTAGTTTAGTATACAGAGGAGACCCTAGCAGAAGTTTTGAAAATATCAAAGAGTTAACATTCGAGGACGAACGTTTCTAAAGGGGGGAAGGATGTTACATCCGGTACCTTAGCATTAGGATGTGCCGTAGTAAATCCACATGAGTTCGAAGGGATTATGTCTATTAGGAGGTTATAGAGGGTTTAAGACATTTCTATTATGAGACCCTATAAGTTTACAACCTTGATACCGTTAGATATTATGTTAGTGTGGTATTTTAGCAAAAGTTTTATAAGTATAATTTTTGATAGTTATCAATATTACTATTTTATAACTATGTTGTGAGGCTAGGTGGCATCCCTAGAGGAAATCTTGGCTAAATCCTTAAAATACTCAAATTCACAAAGATTTGGANAGAGTTTGGGTTTTTAGTTTAGTATACAGAGGAGACCCTAGCGAAAGTTTTGAAAATATCAAAGAGTTAACATTCGAGGACGAACGTTTCTAAAGGGGGGAAGGATGTTACATCCCGTACCTTAGCATTAGGATGTGCCGTAGTAAATCCACATGAGTTCGAAGGGCTTATGTCTATTATGAGGTTATCGAGGGTTTAAGACATTATTATTATGAGACTGTGTAAGTTTACAACCTTGATACCGTTAGATATTATGTTAGTGTGGTATTTTCTTTTAAGTGAAGTATTTTAGCAAAGGTTTTATAAGTATAATTTTGGATAGTTACCAATATTACTATTTTATAACTATGTTGTGAGGCTAGGTGGCATCCCTAGAGGAAATCTTGGCTAAAGCCTTAAAATACTCAAATTCACAAAGATTTGGAGAAGGCAACGTGAGTGCTTCAACCAAAAGCCATGAAAGACTTCACAAAAGGTATGTTGAAGGCACCGTGAATGTTTCAAGCTAGTTACGTTGAAAGACTTATGCTAACAAAAGTCATGTGAGGTTTTGATAAAATTCACAAAGGACAGATATATGTATCTTCATAGAAATGTAACTAGCTTCAGTAAGAGATTCTCACGAAACTTCTTAGCATAATAGCAACGGGATTTTGCGATTCTAAGGGAATACGGTGCAATCTTTCTCAAGAGAATCGGCTCAGGTATGTTAAGGCTAATCCTTCTTTCTTTTGGCATGATCCAAGTAACGATGCGTAATCGATATTTCATAAGTGGTTCTACTCTTAGCAGGTAACTATGTCTATGTTATTCATTCCTGTAAAGTGATATTCAAGCATGTCTATGCATATTCCTAAATCTCTATTGAGGTATTTGATAAAATGTTAATGTTTATAATATAGTGATACACACATCTTCATGCATATTCACTTACCATCGTGATACAACCAGTCGGGCAGTTACCACCGGTTGGGCAGTTATGTATTCTTATTTACCGCCGGTTGGGCAGACATGCATATTCATTTATCACCGAGCTACGGTCAGTCGGGTAGTCATGTATTTACCATCGAGATATGGCTGGTTGGGCAGTTATATATTTACCACCGGATGGGCAGTTATGTAAAATTATTTACCGCCGGTTCGGCAAATATGCATATTCATTTACCACCGAGTGACAGCCGGTCGGGCAGTCATGCATCATGCAATATGGATAATAGTCTTAAAGATAAGCATTGTATATATATAAGCATAATACGTATGTATATACGGTGGCACTTTAGGGATTCGGGTTGATTCTTATATGTCTTTAATTAATGTGGACTTATTGTTATGTTTCAATTATCCCTTACATACTCAGTACATTATTCATACTAACGTCCTTTTGTTGGGATGCTGTATTTATGCCTTCATGTAGAGATAATCAGTTTGACGAGCCCTTATAGTAGACGAGATTGGCATTCAGTAGAGGATCGGTAAGACACCACCTCATTCGGAGTGCAGCCGAGTCTATGAATCATCGTGTTAGAGTTTTGCTAAGGACTTATGGGTAGGCCAGTACCCTGTCCCATTTGATGTCAAATAATCTTAGAGGCTTTGTAGACAGAGGTTCATTTTGTACAGTATGTCAGAGGCCTTGATGGCCCATATGTATTTATGTTTTAAGAAAAATGATTGGGTGATACAATGTTTTCCCACTTACAGTTGTACATTAGGAGTTGTGACCATGTGGGCCTATGATAGTTACAAAACGAATGAGTTCAGCTAACTTAACCTATGTATGTTTGAGTTTTGGTCGAACGATCATGAGTTACATAGTGGTTCGCTAGGGCCAACACGGCACCGGGTGCCAGCCACGCCTCCCCAGGTTTGGGGCTTGACACCTCTATTTTCTTACCCATATGCATTTCATAGATCGTCCTTAGTGTTCACATATCATATTATACATAGACCGTTCATAGGATTCCACACACAATACACTTATGCGTTTCATAAACAGTTCATAGGATTTCATACACAATACATCTATGCGTTTCATACACCGTTAATAGGATTTACTTACATAATACACCTGTGCGTTTCATAGACCATTCATAGGATTCACATATACCATACAATATGTCACGCCTCTAACTCAGGGAGCGCGACCGATGCTCAACCGAGTGAACCTAGCCAAGCAAGCCTGTTAGATTTCCTTCTACCCAAACTCATACATGAATAAAGAGAAGATGTACTCCATTAATCAGACACTAAAAAGATTTTATTAACAACTCCCATTTCATTTCCATTAGCAGCTTCATTTATAATTTCCAAAATATTACAAGTTTATAGATATAATGAAAAACATGTTTGCCAAGTACCAACATTTCTATTTTAATTCCCCACATCAAACACCACCCACAACATGTCTACAGTGCCTCTAAGTACAACAAAAGAGTAATATGGAAATGCCGGCAACAAGGCCCCAGCTATACCTTAAAACGCAATGTACAAATCAAATGACATCATGCCAAGAAATAGAGTAGGGCTCACCAAAATCTGCTGAGTAGAGAGTGACTTCTTACGAGGACCAAAGATGCCCGCTGATGAACCACCTGCATCCATTAAAGATGAAGGGCCCCCGGCAAAAGGGACGTTAGTACATATGGAATAGTACTAGTATGTAAAGCTAATTGTCCTATTTCAAATTAGAATGTCAATGTAATATAGGGAAAACCATGGAAACAACAATCAACAACCAGTGATATTCAAATGCCAAGTTAAAACATAATAATTCCCAAAATATGAAGATAACAATGTGAAGTGATACTCCAAATATGATGATAATATTATTTTTGGTTGGGAGATCTTTCGCACCGATATATCACTGTTCAGAATACCAATGTTCACAATACCAATGTTCACAATAACAATATTCACATTACCAATATTCACAATACCAATACCACCGTACTATTAGCATGGAGTCCGATCATGACCCGATCGGCTAGGCCATCTCATTAGAGACATCAACCACAATCACTCTCAATACTAATACCACCATACTTTTAGCACAGAGTCCAATCACGACCCGATTGGCTAGGCTATCTCATTAGAGACATCAACTACAATCACAATTTTAATTACAATTTTCAGCACAATCACCACCATGTGTGTGACATGGTGTCCGATCAAGACCCGGTCGGCTAAGCCATCTCACCACAATGTTGTGTGATTGACATCATCCTTTCATATCAATAATATCATCCCAATTAAGGGGAATAATTTTATCACATCAATATCATTCCAAATATGGGTAATAATCACAATCCATTCCTACACCGGCACGTGTAGTTTCGGGGTTAAGTTATTTCAACCTACCTTTCCTTGGTGACTATCGATACTCCCCAAAATATTATTATTGTTTTTTCACACAAAGGTAACATAGGTACAAATGTATTTGCTTTGCCATCTTTCACATTGTATAAATCTCCACTAGTATTTTCAACCAATAACAACAACAATATTCCCTTGGCTCTTTTAGCCATTTACAAGATTCTTTATTCAAGGCACGGTGGCCGTATTTGATATTCCACACTTTCATTTCAACCCCTCTCATGTATCATCTTCATAAATATCAACATATATAATATTCCGAAAATAACAACTTTATGTTCATTCGAAATGAACAATTTAAGCACAATAAATTTCTTTCCGAGAAATGGAGGAATATAATTGGCAATTGATGCGCAAGTTAAAATAATAAATAAGTAGCACACCATTTATTCTTTAAATACTTTTTCCCAAAAAGGGCAATACACAATTTCCACTCACGAATATGTAAGAAAGCAAAACACATTGAAAATACTCACAAAGCATAGCATTTGTTAAAATAGCCACATATGGACATGACTTGAGTTCATAAGCTTTTAGGCAATTCTATTTTCGAAGTCAATTTTGGAACAGTTGAATCAAAGCTCATTTCATAATCTTTCTCCCATTATCTTATTTCATTGGAACCATTGGCCACAAGTATAACTTTCACTCTTGGCACGTTGGCCACACTTTATATCCCCAATTCACGTATTTGACTTCCAACTATCTTTATAGATTATCAACAATAAGACATTTCTAATCAAGACTTTAGGTAAACATATTAGCAATTAAGAGTTTTAAGAATATTGTGATTTCCTCACATAATTTTGCATCATAGCCTTCATTTGAAACATGACTCAAAGACATAGAATTTTAATACACATATCATTCTTGAACACATTCCCAAAGGATAACATAATATGATAGGAATGCTCGTAACACATTTTGAATACATAATTCTTGACACTTTGCTTATTTGGGATAATCAAATTTATTGGGAACATCTCGGAACGTAGAATAAAGAACTTGAGACAGCCATACTTGAAACTTACGGGAACATTATGGAATTCAATTCTAAGAGAGTACTTTAGCCAACATACCTGAATTTCTCCACTTAATTATTCTACAATGATCCACTATACTAATAAAATTCAATCTACAATAACAACATCCAATGAGAACAACATTAGTAACAAATTCCATAGTTTAGGCCATTTAGGCATTTTATTAAACAACTAGTTGGCATGAATCTCTGTATCGCTTAACCATAGAATTAGTTCATCCAACTACTACCATTTACCAACTATTTATCACACCATCATTATTAAACAATTCATAACTTCCGACATCACATACATGACCATTCATCCACACCCAACCAACAAAATTCCATCAAATAATCACCTTTCAATCTCTATAATGGTTATGTATTTAAACTGGGAACTGTTGTCTTCCAATCACCATACCATAAGTTCTAATACTTAATTCATACTCATGTTCCCATAATATATCCATACATGTAAGTCTAATGGTTTAGGATTACCTTTTGGAAGAAATCTTGCAAAATCGTCCTTAGAGTTCTTGAAGATATTTCTTGAAGATGTTAGTATTTTATGTGTATATTTCATCAATACAAGTGTAGAAATTATGGAATTTCACACCAAGATAATGGGGATTGCTTGCTTTGAAGAAGAAGGGAGTTGGTGGTCTTGAGAGAGTGGAGAATAGCTCCAAATTTCATCCAAGTGAAGTGGGGAAAATGAACCTCAAAATTGTAGTTATAGGCCCAGATTTCTAGGTTTCGGATGCTGCCCCGGATGCTATGGCAGCACTTCATTGCCAGCCCTTCTTTCGGATGTGGCCTCGGATGCTTCGCATCCGCAGTTAACTCCTTTTTCAGCCTTTGGTAATTTGGTCATAACTTCTTATAGAAATGTCCAAATGAGGAACGGTTTGAAGAGTTAGAAAGTAGACTTAGAGGGATTTAATTTGAAAGGTATATCTCAACCTAAGTCTTTATATTGAGGGATTTCTATTCGTTTGAAGTTGGGTCTTGTGCTAATTGAGACATCCTTTCCACTTAATATATCCAACTTGTTCCACACAAATTCTTACCATTCACAAAACACCTTATTATGTTCCAACACACCTTAAACATATATTTTCATTTCAAAGTAATGTGGTCTTATCCCATAGATGTCCTATAATACTCGAATACATTATCCTCAAATTCTGCTGGCGCACTTTGGTTATACAGGCAAGTGAGAATACTTCCTTTACTTTGACGGAGGCAGATATTAATTTCCGTACTTATCTAATAGGAATGACAACTAGGTATCTTTTATAAGCCAATTACCCATTAAATTCACCTTCAATAGTTTCCACTGGAGCGATAGGCAAAGGATTTCCAACAACCTTCTGGAACCTAGATACATGATGCATCGGGTGCATGGAGGACAACGATGGGAAAACATCATACTCATATTTTGGCCTATTTCCTTCAATATTCAATAAGGCCTAGTGTGACTACACATACTTTACCTTCCTTAACAATTCACCCAATATATTCATAGAGAACATCTTGAGAATAACATGTTCACCTTCTTAAACTCTAAATCCCTATGTTGAACACCCAAACTAAACCTTTGGAGACCTCCAACAATTACTCTAACGTGTGCTAGCTTTAATATGACCATAAAACATCCTATCCAATATATTTGATCACAGGGATGATGCTTCTTCTTTTACATGTTTGAACCTTCAACCCCATAGGTTACTATAAATAATAACAACGAGGTTCGAGATTGGGCTTGAATTATTCAAGAATCCATCAATGTGATGAGCAAGGAATTTCAGAAGGTTATATCCTAAGAGACATGAAGGTTACTACCAATTGCGCTGACATGGTTAATCATTGTGATGACATCATTATTTCGACAAATGAGGCATAAAGTTTCCTAGTAGGCATTGATAATGTAGGGACCATGTTCATGATTCTGAGATTTAAAAGAAATGAGTCATTTTAGACATGTGACATATAGGAGGCATGGTCGGGAGGATAAAGACATTAACGTCAGTTATTCTTGGAAGACTATGAGTCATGAAAAGGACAACAACAATTGTTTAATTCCATATCTGCCTTGTTCGGCAATAGTAGGCCTCAGAGAGAAATAGCCAAGTACGTGACACTAGTCGCCTCTTGGAGTGTAGGGAAAATTAGTTCAACTCGAAATGAGAATATTTTGGCACCCTAAATGTGATATGGGTTTCAAAATGCATGAAATTGCATTACGCTCTTAACATTGATTGACACACAGAATAGATATGCCACAAGCCCAAGAGGTTGAAAATGATGTTAAACACTTGCGAGATTATTATCATTCTGACAGCTCATCCCTTGCCAATAGTTGATCCTATATGAGAGGACTGGAGACACGACAAACTTGTCTTTCAAATCAATATGCTCATCATATGTGCCAAAATAGGAAAGCATCTAATTTCAACCTTTCATGACTGAAACCACATAGCTAGGACATCCTAATATTGGGGTGAAAGCATGTATTGGTTAGAGATAATGAACACTTTGCTATGAGCTAGACATGTTTCTACTGTAACAACTCTCAAGTTTCCATATCAGGCCACTTCACGGGAAACTACAAAATGAGGAACAAATTGAGTTGCTCACTGAGGCATGCTCCAGGTGGACATGGAAGTCATATTGAGATGGGCGAACAAAAAGATCTTCTTGTGACGTATTTGTGAAAATTTTCAAATTTCCTAAAAACTTTATGCAGAGAAGTGACCCCTTTCAATTTACAGGTACACATATGATCGGTGTTAAGATATGCTCTCATGTTACTAGACAATGAAAATAATTCATGATAATATTCACAAAGGAGTAAAGTAACTATTCCAACCATAGGAGCCACATACACCAGAGAGAGTGGCTCAAGAAGGATCTCAAGGCTAGGCCGCTATACATTGGATTTGATACCACATAGGTAAACTTTATGACTGTGCATGCATAAGCACACGTGAGCAGATATTATCCATTTGAATAAAAAGGTTCTATAAGAAATTCATCAGGTATAGTCTCTTGTTGATAATTTAGGAAAGCAAGTTGGAAGTATTAATCCTAGAGTTATAACTCAATCCAAAGATATATTATAGAGCCCAGTTCCACCAAAGATTGTAAGTTAGAGAATTTGTGTTAAAGTGGCTTCACGAATAACGCGTCTCATTCAGAAAGTAAGTACATGCAATGTTTTGTGATTCAACATTTTGGTTAAGACCATATTTGTGTAGACTCCTTCAATAAAGATGTACATATACAACAAGAAAAATAATGTGGTGTTCGCAATAAGGTAGCAAGGAGTGACTCACTTTGTAATTTTAGATTGATATGGTAATACCTTAATTGATGCCCCTTGACTCCACATCCATAACATGAATTGGTACCATATTAACATACCCCCGAATGATATCTTTTACACTTCACGCAATTGGGATGAGGTCCACTAAATTGACTCGCCCCACTAACCTGATATTTACCCTTTTTGTATACATCAAAACATTCCCCCTATCCTTCCTCCAAGCCTTCACGGCGGGAGTAACAATCTCTATACCTGTTTTTTATGTTGGCCATTGGAATTTCCCAAGCCCGCCACCCCTAACACACTCTTGAGTGTACTCACAACACGACGCAAAATGTTCTTGCCCGCATATCGGGCAGACCGGGATGGGTTTAGCCAACCTAAGGGCTTTTGTTCTTCTTGTGCCCCCTCTTTCCACAACCGTAATATATTTCAAGAATCATCCAACATAAACCCATGTGGCTTTTCTTTCATATCAATTCAGGCTTATTGATGGAAATAATCCTCTTTCATTTCTTAGGTGCTCTCACTACATATTCCGGTGGCACGGTAACATTAATAGGAACAAGAACACTTCCCTTAACAACTGGTTCTTTCAATACCTCCTCGTTCCCTCAAACCCGTGGGTTACTCATATGGAAAATGTGATATGACGAGGAAATTAACTTCCTATCTTGAGCTTTATTGCACGATATGGAGTATCAAAGAAGTGTGAAATTACTAAATGTCCAAGTAGCCTCTTCATTATAGATGTGTTCGACAATACACCGATAAGAAGGAGTCTACTAGACACGGCTCCGGGATATCCTAGGACACTTTAACACCTTAGGCTCCGATACTAATTTTGTTATGCCCCGAACTCGGGAAGCGTGACCGACGCTCAACCGAGTGAACCCGGCCAAGCAAGCCTGTTAGATTTCTTTCTACCCAAACTCATCCATGAATAAAGAGGAGATGTGCTCCATTAATTAAACACTAAAAAGATTTCATTAACAACTCCCGTTTCATTTCCATAAGAAGCTTCATTTATAATTTCCAAAATATTACAAGTTTATAGATATAATGAAAAACATGTTTGCCAAGTACCAACATTTCTAGTTGAATTACCCACATCAAACACCACCCAAAACCTGTCTGCGGAGCATCTTTTTGATACCCAATTTTGTTTACGTTGTCTACATTGTTTGGAAGTCTACATTGTTTCTAGTTGGTATCTTATGGTCGGAAAGAATGATTTATTCTTTTTGATACCCAATTTTGCCCTCATCGTTTATAAATATCATTTTTTGCATCATCACCAATTGATCGGAGCCATATTAGTATTTCCTACAATTTGTCATAATTGTTTAAGGCTTTAAAATTTATTTTCTTGCATCATTGTTCAAATATGTAATAATTACCCTTCCAAATTATTTTTTGATGACTTAATCATCCAAATTTATTATTTACACCCATATATATGTTTTACAAATTCATAATGTTAAGCTATTATTTACCAGCATTTTACTGTATAAATAATATTTTTACTATTTATTAATCATTTTTATAAATTATTTTAAACACTATTTGCATATTTAATTTCATAGACCTATCCTAAGCCACTTTTCGGACCCAAATACCAACCCATACCTCAACAAACCTTGGCCCAATCCCCCTAGACCAAAACCAAATGACACCTTTAATTATCCTAGCTGTTGATCTTAAATGTTCAAATGATCAATCACCCAATGCCATTCCCCCATTTTAATTACCCTCGGTCCAAATCCTAATACCCATTCTTCTGAGACAGCCACCCCCAAATCCTCTAAACCATCATCTTCTCTCTTCTGAAGAATCCTAGCCGCCTCCCCCTTAAATCCCTATCCTTAACCCGTTGATAATGGGATTACATCATTATTTGCTTAGCACATCTATGTTTCTCCGCTACTGGTCATACATTTATGGTATTACAAAGTACTTGCCCAATTTTGGCAAGTGCCTTCTCCAGTTCAGACTGCAATCGACTTCAATCATGGCGATTTGGACAATATTTTATCCATATACATGAAGAAAGGCATGATTCGTTATACCAGTTGGTCGATCTTAAGCACCGAACCCTAATTAGGGTTTGGAGTTTGATTTCTTCCCTTTCCGGTTACTTTACTGATTGTATGTGTATTTTTCTTCTTTCTTTATTTATGTTTGCTTAATTTTATTTCCTTGTTTAATCGTTTGATCTAACTACTGTATAAACCCCCTTCCCCGCTTCCCCTTTAAGTCCTAATGACGACTACAATGACTACCATGTAAACCTACTGCTATTGCTCTCTCACTCTCACTCCTACTGTTCTTTATTTTGAGACCTTGGCCGGCAGAAAGCCAAGGCCATCAAAATTCCATTTTCGCCTTTTCTCGGTGCGAGCACTACTTGGGGTTCACTTGAAAGCCTTGGGAACTCTGATGCACTAGAATTTTGGGGTTCTGTTGTTCTTTTCTATTGGCGATTGGAATATTACTGGGACTGCTTCTTTCTACTTGTTTGTTTGTTCATCTACAACTGGTAAGTGTTTTTGGTCCTAGAAATTTCATTCTCTTTCGTTTATATTCATGATTTGTACATCTGTGCCACTTAAACCTATGTGAACCAATATGCTACTATATTATCCTACTATTTCATGGCTCTGAACTTGCCTAATTTCTATCTTCGATGTATGCATATGGTATGTGCTCAGCATGAATGATTCTCACAACCTCGAGCATGTCTAGCCTGGTGTCTTTTTATGTGTCTGAATATTTATACCTGTTGCTCGTTCTAAGACAATATCCTTACTTTATTCTGCATTCTTGTGATAGACTAATTCATGTGCTCTAGTTCCTGTTGGATAATGCCTGTGAAACTTAATACTATACTAAAGTCAGTTCTCAACTATGTTAGCCAAAATGTGTTACCCTGCGAATTATAACATTAATGTGTGTTCCATGCCTAGTTTAATGCTATGTTGTTTACTCCGACCTATGGCTTACAAGGTAAAGAATGCAATATCGGGCCTTTTCTCCTATGTGTGGTATGATAATCCAATTCTTGAGGTATCCTTGCATACTATGAGTTCTGGTGTTGTTTAAGCTTTTGTATTATGATAGGTATTTTGCATGTTCGAGTTTTGTTCATGCTCAATTAATGTTTGTTTGTAGACCATGTCTACCAACCTGCTTGGTTATCCCATTTTTATTAGGTTCTCATGCTAGACATCTTCATGTGAGGATTGTACTCTATTGGTTTCCTGTCTATGATTCTACTGAACTCTCATGTCTGAAGTTCTTTATGCTAATTTTGGACTATGCTTTGCTTTGAAACTTTACTTGAAATAGTTTGTTATCCTATGATGGTCAATCCTGTCACCTTAGCTTCTGAAAAATGCAAGCATGAACCTGACTTCTCTATGCCCTATGAACTTGTCAATATGCTTTACAGAGAACTGAGGTTAATTATGTCTTTGAGAATTTAGTGTGTAGACTTCAAAAATTATTTAATTAATCCCATGTATAGTTTGTTACTCGTGTGGTTAAGTTTTGCATTGTTGGGTAAGTTAGTCTTCCCTTTAAAGCCTGGTATGGGTCAGTGTCTAAGTTTGAGTCATGCAATTGATACACACTGATATTTTATGGTGTACCTAGATTTGGGTTTGCTATTTGTGTGAAAATGAGCTTATTGAACGCCTCGACATTGCTGGGTTATTCTCCCTTGGGCCCACCCTAATTATTAGGCTTGTATTCATTTTAGTTGTAATATTTGACCATGTATTCTTTATTTTGGGCCTGTAATGATTTGTAAACATACAATTGCGGAGTTAGTGAATTTTGGGGAATGAGTGTACTCCATTCTTGCATAAAAGGGTAGAAAACATGCCTATAGGGTCTAAGTGCTTTATTTGATATATTGCTCAACATGTCCTATTCATGTACACTGTTAGAAAACATGCCCATAAGAATCTAAGTGCTTCACTTGTTCACATGCTACACTTCTATACGGTATTAGATAGTACGCATGTAAGAGTCAAACATCACTGGTTATCTGCTCAATTTGCTCTAATGCTATGTGTTAGATATCATGCCTATAGGATACAACAATATGTGGTTTTACTTTCTCTCATCCATGTACCATGTTTATAGGGCTTCCACTAATGAATCAATCAATCACACACTGGTCATCTAGATATCGTGATTCTATGACATTAATCAACTAAGCAATCACTGTGTTTCTTCATTGTATTGATACACTTAGATGACATGCCTATAGGGATAAAGTATCATAAAATCAATTTCAATTGTCAACCGTTACAAATCCTGCCTATAAGATATTGTTACTCGTCTTAGAAAGCATGCTTATAAATCAACTTCGTTAATCTTAGGATTTTGAATAGTCTTATTGCCTCGTTGCACGAACAATATAGATGACATGGCTATATGTAAGTAATATTTTTAATCTGCAAATCTGTTAGCCTAAAACTTCAATGTTATAAGTACAATGCTGGAAATCAGAATCACCTAGAAACCATGCCTATACTACTTAACGGCTATAATGCATCTTAATCCTGAAATTGTCTACTGCCTAATCTGCCCACGTGCATTTGTTGTTTATATGTGGAGGCTAACTTGAGACCTTCATATTCTTTATTTGATGTCCAATATGTTTTGAATGTATGCCAGTTTTATCATTTTTTAGCATCTTAAGAAGAGTCTATAACCGCCCAAATAGTAGGTCCAAAGACTCTTGGACCATAGGCGTGGGACGGGTAGTGCACGCGTAGGACACGACCTAGAATTGAATTAAAGCGCCTTTAAGTAAACAACTTTAACTTAGTAATCGAGTAGCAGGATATGATAGTTTGTGCCTGCTGAATAATATGATCAACCCCTACCTCAAGGGAGTTGCGAAGTATTACTTATGTTGCTCTGGGTGATCCTTTAGGCTAAAAAACTTGGCACCCCCCTTCTTTATATGTTTATTGTTCACACATAGTTGTCAAATATAGAATAATTAAGTTGTATCTTGAAACCTCTAAAGACTTGTACTGATTATATATATAGTCTAATTATTGCCCAATTTTCCTTGCATGGTTTCATAATAGAACCTTTAAATTCCTTCTTTTCCCCTCACTTATATGATCACTTAGGACTATTGTAATCCGAAAATCCAACATAGTTTAAACTTCTACTGGGATCCACATTTGTGGATCTCGAAGAGTGCCTAACACATTCTCTTTGGGGTAATTTGATCCCTTACATCATCTTTGGTGACGTAGACTAGTTAAACATAGTTATTTGCAAATAGTGCCCTAACGCACCCCAAAATCGTTTGGTGGCGACTCTTCTCTTTTAATACCCCCATTTAAAAGAGTTGTCACATGTCTAAACCTTCTTTCGAGAGAAAAAGGAGCATGACAGCATGGCAACTCCACTAGGTATTTACACTTATTCTAGTACCATAACAAAGTTGACTTATGTGGATTATTTGATGACATGTACATCCTTTTACTTATTTGTTTAAATTGCTATGATATATCCCCTCCCCTTATTTCCATTTATTTGCTATGACACGAACATCATTCCCTCTGTTGCTTTCATCTTGTTTAAGACTGCTACATCATGTCTCTCCCGTCCCTATCTCCCTATTTTCTTCATTTAATTATGTTCTCACATGTTTTCATGAGTTAAACTTACTTTTCTCTTTCGTCTTTCTCTTTTTCGTTTTTCTCCCGTTTATATTGCTTACTGTTTTTACGCACTTTCATCATGTAAATACTAGGAAACGTGTTACTATTTTTGTATAAAGCATGCTCCCACATCATACGCCACTCGTGCTTATTATAAACATAGCGGCGCTTGATGAGTGTCCACATTTTCCTAAAAAACATCCTTTTAAACTAGAGAGGATTATTAGCACTAGACTAGTCGATTAGCGGTGCAGTCGAATATCCCGTGCCTTTCCCTCTCTAGTTGTTCACTTAAGAGTACCAGTCTAGACCTTTCTATAAACCACACTCTGATTTGAAATGTACATGCATCATGCTAAACCTAACACGGATTGAGATGTCATTGATGCATCAACCTGCTTAGATGAACCTTGTCCAAAGTCAAATGAGATTTCCATAATCCCAAAGGACACCATCATATTATGTGCATTACTTGAAGAAAACATATCAACATGCTGATCATTATTGTGTAAATAGTCGAATCAGGAGGGGAAAGGGCTAACTTTTATTTATTTGCAATAAATGAAGCATGGGGGAATAACCTTGCACCATGTGACAACAATCATGTGAGGAGGGTATTGGGTAACCTGCCATCTTTGCTGAACATTCAACCAAGCAGGGAACTGGTCGAAGCTGCTACCATCTTCTGGGGTGAGAAGAGAGTCATTTCCCGATTTAGCAATATAGAAATGACTCATCTCCTGGAAGAAATAGGGGGTTTCGCCGAGTTATCATGGTATAGTCCAGGTCTATTGGTGCCAGAACATTGCACTCCATGCGGTTTTCTGAAAATGTTGGGTTTTAACAAGAATGATAAATTGGTCTGTATGAATAAATCATACATCCCCATTGAATTACTCTATGAGCGTTATGGGCATAGTAAATCATATTGCCTTCATCATGAGGACATATCCATTACCTCGTGCATTGCTCTAATTTTTCTTATATGACGCCTAGGAAGAAAGAAAGAACTGACAAAGGAGCTAATGCCACCCCAGGAGTGGCAGTTGATTCTATACCTAATGATGTGGGTGAGCACCCGAGGGGTAAGGATATTCCCCCAGCTACTACACCGCCTATTTCTACTACTCATGCTTCGACTGCATCAATCCCAAATCCTACCGAGGGTGCATTTATTCAACCTTCATCCCTAACTTCTAGTACCGATGTCTCTGATGGGGATCCTAGGGGAGCCATACAGATGTTAACTCAGATAGTGGCTTCCTAGGCCAAGATATCAAATGTTGCACCTACTTCTTCAAGTCAGCCAGGGGATTCCTCTAGTTCCAAGGTGAACATGTTTCTTTAGTTGGATCCTCCAGTGTTCACAGGTACTGATCCAGAGGAGGACCGACAGGACCTTACTGATGAGATGCACAATACCCTCCGAGTTATGCATCATACTAAGACAGAGGGACCGAAGTTGGATGCCTATCTCCTGAAAGGGGTGGCCTCATCATGGTTTGGGTTGTGGGAGGACTCCCGTGAGAAGGGGAGCTCTTCGGCGAGGTGGAGTGAGTTTGCCGACGCCTTCATTGACCATTCCTTGCCTACCGAGACTAAGGTGGCCCGTGTTGCTGAGTTTGAGAGCCTGAAGTAGGGTAGTATAAATGTGTGGGATTACCATATGTGGTTCGCGCACTTGTCCAAGTACGCCATTTGCATGTTTCCCACTATGGAGGCAAAAGTGCGACGGTTTGTGTAGGGCCTCAGCACCATAGTTATCATTGATGCTGCTACATCTGCCTTGAATTCTGATATTAACCAAGGGATAATGATGGCAGTTGTTGAAGCCACAGAGACCGGCAAATAGAAGAATGGAATGGAGGGTCGTCAGTGCCTTTACTTAGTCTTTGGTCAGTGCACAACCAGCAGGCCCCAATCAGCAGCAGCAGAGTCGTTTCAGAACCAGTTAGGGCAATAGGGGATCCTACCAGTAGGGTCAGCCTGGAGGGAGATTCCAGTAGCAGCGGAGGCCCCCATACCTTAGATGTGGGAAGATACATTTTGGGGCCTACATCATGGACCAGCCCATATGCTATGGGTGTGGTATTAGGGGTCACATTAAGAGGGATTGCCGTTCGTCCCACCTGAGATTTGGCAGGGGAGCCATCCGGTTCTGAAGCTACTACATTTGCAATACCTTCTCCAGTTCGAGGCACTCCAGCACCCGAAGAGCATGGTGCAGTTAGGGGTGGTGCACAGAGTTCGCGAGGACCCAACTATTTCTATGTTATGAGGGGTCACCAGAGTTTTGAGGCTTCTCCAGATGTTGTAACATGTTTATTGACTTTCCAATCTCATGATGTATATGCCCTTATTGATCCTGATTCCACTTCGTCATATGTCACTCCCTATGTTGCTATGGAATTTGGGATAGAACCGGAACAACTTCATGAGCCGTTCTCTGTATCTACTCCAGTAGGTGAATAATTTGTGGCTACACGGGTTTATTGGGATTTTGTCATCACGATGCATGGTTGGGACATCATGGCTGATCTCATTGAACTAGGAATGGTATATTTTGATGTAATAATGGGGATGGATTGGCTTTATTTATGTTTTGCCAAGCTTGATTGTCGAACTAGGACCGTTAGGTTTTAATTACCAAATGAGCCAGATTTTGAATTGAATGGGGATGATATAGTGCCGAAGGGTAGGTTTATCTTAAGGCTACGAAGATGATCAACAAAGGATGTATTTACCATTTGGTTTGGGTTATGGACACCGATGTTAAGGTTCCTACACTTGAGTCTATGTCGGTGGTGAATGAATTTTCGGAGGTCTTTCTTGATGGCCCATTGGGATCCCACCAGATAGAAAGATTGATGTAGGAATTGATGTCATGCCAGGCACGCAGCTTATATCTATTCGACCCAACATAATGGCACCGGCGGAATTTAAGGAACTAATAGAGCAGTGGAAGGACTTTTTAGAGAAGGGTTTCATCCGACCGAGTGTGTCGCCTTGAGGTGCACCGGTTCTCTTTGTAAGGAAGAAAGATGGGTCATTGAGAATGTGTTTTGACTATTGGCAACTCAACAATGTCACAATTAAGAATAAATACCCACTGCCAAGGATAGATAACTTGTTTGACCACTTAAAGGGTGCTAAGTATTTCTCCAAGATTTAACTAAGATCATGGTACCACCAATTGAAGATCAGGGAATAGGATATTGCAAACACAACTTTCAGAACCCGATATGGGCACTTCGAATTTCTGGAAATGTCTTTTGGGCTAACAAATGCCCCGCCAACTTGATTTTATGAATCGAGTCTTCAAGCTTTTTATTGACTCCTTTGTGATAGTGTTCATTGATGATATTCTTGTATATTCACGAAGTCGAGAGGACCATGCCAAATACTCAAGGTAGTTTTGCAGACTCTATATTAGCATAAGTTGTATGCGACGTTTTCGAAGTGTGAATTTTGGCTTGAATATGTCATATTCAGGGGTCATGTCATCTCTAGAGAAGGAACTAAGGTTGATCCATAGAAGATCACAGTTTTGAAGAATTGGCCGAGGACTATAACACCAATGGATATTTGCAGATTCTTGGGTTTACCTATGTATTACAGAAAGTTTGCATAGGGGTTCTCTACTCTTACCTCCCTATTGACTAAAGTGGCGTAGAAGGTAGTTAAGTTCCAATGGTGCTTGTGAAAAGAGCTTCCAGGAGTGAAATCAAGATTGACTACAACACCGGTGTTGACCCTACCAAAAGGTACATATGGGTTTGTGGTATATTGTGATGCTTCAAGAATCAAACTAGGGTTTGTATTGATGCAACATGGCAAGGTGATCGCTTGCACTTCTAGGCAGCTGAACAATCATGAGAAGAACTATCCAACACATGACTTAGAGCTCGTGGCGGTGGTTTTTGCATTGAAGATTAGGCGTCACTATTTGTATGGGGTCCATGTTGATATATTCACGGACCATAAGAGCCTTCAATATACTTTCAAACAGAAGGGGTAGAATCTAGGGCAAAGAAGATGGCTTGAGTTACTCAAGGACTACCACACCGATATTCTACATCATCCGTGGAAGGTTAATGTCATGGCGGATGCTCTTAGCCAAATACCCATGGGTAGTTTGGCTCACTTGGAGACACAGTAAAGGCCGTTGGCCAAGGAAGTTCACTGGTTGGCTAGTTTTCGAGTTCGTCTTGAGGACTCTTGTAAAGGAGTGGAAATTGTGCAAACTATGGACGAATCATCACTTGTTGTGGAAGTCAAGGAGAAGCAGTAGGACAATCTGTTATTGGTACAATTGAAGGTGGGAATTTATAAACATAAGACTATGGTTTTTTTTCTTAGCATGGGTGATTGTATGCTAAGGTACCAATGGCGATTATGTGTTCCTGATGTAGATGGTCTTTGGGAAACAATCATGATCGAGGCTCACACTTCGGTATTCCGTGCTTCAGGCTATACAAAGATGTACCATAATCTTAATGAAGTCTACTAGTGAAACAATATGAAGAGGAATGTAGCGCACTTTGTGGAAAGATCTCCGCATTGTCAACAAGTAAAGGACAAACATCAAAAGTCCGATGGGTTGGCACAGAACATAGAAATTCGGATGTGGAAAAGGGTGATGATCAATATGGAATTTTTGGTCGGACTACCTCGCACACCTCACAAGTTCGACTAGATTTCGGTGATTGTGAACTGACTCACAAAACTAGCACACTTCTTGTTAAGGCTACCGAGATTGCGAAATAGTATGCTCAATTGTATATGATGGAAATAGTCAGGTTGCATGGCTAACTTTTGGAGGACATTTCAGCTAGGTTTGGGTACTCAAGTGAATCTTAGTACAACTTTCCATCCATAGACCGATGGGCATGCAGAGCGGACCATTCAGACGTTTGAGTGTATATTGCGTGCTTGTGTTCTTGACTTTAAGGGTAGTTGGGATGATCACTTGCCACTCATAGAATTTGCCTACAACAACAGTTATCATGATAGCATTCAAATGGCGCCGTTAGAGGCTCTATATGGCAGAAGATGTATATATCCTATTAGGTGGTTCGAGATTGGAGAAGCAGAGATGATAGCGCCCGAACCGGCTCATCAAGCTATGGAGAAGGTTAAGATCATTAAGGAATGGCTGAAAATTGCCCAAAGCCATCAGAAGTCCTATCAGGATGTACATCATAGGGAATTGGTGTTCCAAGAGGATGATTGGGTATTCTTGAAGGTTTCCCCCATAAAGGGTTAATGGAATTTGGTAAGATAGGAAAATAGAGTCCGAGTTATGTCTGACCATACAGAATTATTCAGAGGATTGGCCAGGTGGCTTACGGTCTAGAACTACCTCTAGAGATGTCTTTAGTGCACCCGGTGTTTCATGTATCCATGTTGAAGAAGGTGGTTGGAGATCTGTCGCTTATTGTTCCAGTGGAGACTATAGAGGTTAATGAGGAATTGACTTATGAAGAGATTCCAGTAACCATTCTTGATAGGCAAGTCCGAATGCTGAGAAACAAATAGATTGCCTTCGTGAAAGTGTTATGGCGAAAGTAACAGGTCGAAGAGGCCACCTGGGAAGCCAAAGAAGAGATGAAGAAGGCGTATCCTCATTTGTTTGAGTAGACATGTAGTTTTGTCCATGAAAAATGTTAAAAGCTAACTTTCTACAAATTATGTTTCCCCTGTACAACTTATGTTAAGGATACTCATTTTTTAATATAATGTTTATGGCGTTCTAGCCGGTGTTGTTTCCATGCTGTATTACATCGTTGTGTTGTGGTTATGCTATTAGGACTGGTTGTGGGATTCTCTGGAAGGTGGATAGGCCAAATTACAGGGGAGACTCTTGCGAAAGTTTTGGAAATTCAGGGAGCTAGGAATGAATTTGGAAGTGCTGGTGTGAGAAGTAATAGTAGGGCTCACATTGGATGCTAATTGTGGATTTTGACCCTCATTCAGGGACGAATGATCCTAATAGGGGAAGGATGTGAGGCCCCATAAAATTTCACCTAAAACCTGGGGTTTTGGGGAGTTGAATAAAATATTGTTGCATAACAGGGCATTTATACGATCCATTATGCGGCCGCAGAACTTCTCTGCAAACCACAGATCTGCCGTGGAGTGATGCAAAGAAATGGGCCAATTTTGGAGGTTGTTTTACGGTCAACTATACGACCACATAATCGTTTCAGGGTCCGTATATCCGTAGCAGAACTAACATAAAGATTTTCGGAGGGAGATTCTGCGGTCCATTCTGCGGCCGCATAATTGATATGCAGGCTGCAGACACGACCAGAACTGCCCAATTTTTGGGATCGTTATTGCGGTCCATGTTGTAGGCTGCAGACCTGATTTGTGGTGCACTCTACGATGGTAGAGTTGAGTACGGAAGGTCCATTTTCTAATTTTTAAAATCCGACCCCATTTGATTAAACTCCATTGGGTCTCATTTAGAAGGCAAGATCTTCAATTTTAGAGTGTGGGGAGTGCTTTAGAGAGAGAGAAGAGGAATCCCTAAGTACTTTGTTCATCAACCCTTGCTCAAGCTTTGAAATTCAACAAGTAAAAATTGCAACGTCTTCATCCAAGAGGTAAGGTTCTACTCTCTAGCCCTTAATTTCGGGATTGGACTAAAAGTAGGTAATGAGAAGTGTGATTCTTGAGTATTATTTATGCATGCATGTACCATCAAAGTTGGTGGGATGATTATTGAGCTCAAAGGGATAAACATTGGGTTGAGGGATTAAGGAATCCACCATAGGAGAACCTTGAAACCTTAAGGCATACCCAATGCTTGATAAAATGATCAAATGAGCTGAAACCCCGAATATCTTCCTAATTATGGTTCAAATTTGTCATGTTTCTAATAGATTGAATTCGCAAGTATTCCTGGATCATTCTAGTAATGTAAGTAAGCACAAGCGAGGTATGTTCGCTAAACTCCTATTGTAGAATCGATATCCATGATATCCTCGTAAGTTGCAATTATGGTTGGCTCAATTTCTTATTTCTCATGTTCTGAGTCCTTCCTAATAAAATTGATTATTCTAAAATAAGTCTTGTGTTGAAAGATGTATGCACTCAAAATGTGTTCCAAATGTTCCTATCATATCATCATTCCCTCCGAGAATGTAATCTAGTATGATCAATGTACAAAAGGTGTTGTGATTTAAAATCATGTTTCAATTGCAAGTTAGTATACCTGATTGTGGAAGAGAAGCTCAATGTCTTTAAGACCTTCGTTTGCTCATATGTGTAATTAAAGTCTTGATTTGAAATTCACTTGTTGATGATAATCCATGGTAATGCTTGAATGTTATAGAGGTGAGTATGACATATGAAATACGGTCGACGTGCGGAAAATGATATTACAATTTTGGCCACTAGTGCCAATGAAATGGGAATATGTGTGAAAGATTATGAAGTGAGTTATAAATCCTTTAAATAATACATGCTTTGGGAGTATCATTTAGTCACCGAGGAAGGGTAGGTCAAAATAACCTAACCCCGAAACTACACATCCCACTGTAGGAGTGATTGAGGGGTAAATCCCCGTGTTGATTTGATGAGATTGTTTTCCCCTTATATGGGATGAGATTGATGTGTTGAGATATTTCTCCTTAAATGGGATGAGATTATTTCTAGCAAGATTTGGTATAATGTCGACCCAAATACAATTGTGGTGAGACGGCTTACCCGATCGGGCTTAGATCGGATGCCATGTCGCGCACATGGTGGTGTTGTGATTGGATGTTTCGAGGTGAGACTGCTTACCTGATCGGGCTGAGATCAAACTCTCTGCTAAAGGCACGGTGGTGTATGGTACTAAAGATCTCCCAACTTTACAATATTGGAACTCACCTGAAATTTATCTTTTTCTTAAGTTGGAACTTTAATACTGTTTAAGGCTCTCGTTGATTTCATGTTTCCTTCTCATTTTACTATTACTAATTCTATTAAGAGTGTGTTTAGTTTTACATACTAGTACTACTCCATATGTACTAATGTCCCCTTTGCTGGGGTCTTTAATGGATGACGGTGGTTCCACTGCAGGCTGTATTGATCAGTGATGGCAGTACACCCTCTCCTCAGTAGACTTGGTGAGCCCCCTTCATTTCGGGGTGTTGTATCTACTGTCCTCTATGTATATTGTTTTGAGGTACAGCCGGAGCCTTGTTGCTGGTACTAACACGCTACTCTTTTTGTATCTATTAGAGGCTCCGTAGACATAGTGCGGGTTGTATGCTAAGGTACCAAGGGTATTGGGTAAGTACTAGTATGTAATTATTGGTAATTAATTTGGTGTTGTTCACATGATCTTCTCAGTCTAATTAATGAGAATATATCATCTCTTTACTCATAGGTATGTTCGGGTAGAAGGCATTGTACATTCTTTCTTGGTCGGGTTATATCGGTTGAGCATCGGTCGTGCTCCTCGAGGTCGGGGCGTGATACAAGAATGCCGTGATTAAAGTATTAAGTGAAGCATATGTGCCTATCAGTATCACTAGCGGGGAGATGCTAACATGGTTGGACAGGTACTGGAGAGTCACAAAATTACTTTCCACGAAGTGAGCTACGCCGGAAGGGTTGAGTCACAACAAAGCGTTGCTCATCACTGTGCAATCTGAAGACAAGTTCATTGCCAGTGTCCTGATAAATGGAGGTTCGTGCCTAAACATATGCTCATTAACTACTTTTAAAAGACTTGAAAAGGCCCGCATGCGAAACGAATGGGAAGCATTAATGTGAAAGTGTTCAATAGATCTCAGAGAGCCAGTATTAGGGAAATCAATCTTAATCTTCAGATGGGCGCGACCTAGTTTGATGTCGAATTCCAAGTGCTAGACATATCCGCCACCTACAACTTGTTATCGGTACGACCATGGATACACATAAATGGGGCAGTCACTTCTACTCTGCGCCAGGTTGTGAAGTTTGAGAGGAACCATCAATAGGTAATTATTCACGGGGATGGAAGCAACCCTATCTACACCAACCATACCATGCTAGTTATCG
>AWOL01S0008523.1:0-14704 GCA_000715115.1 Nicotiana otophora
AGTTACCACTAGAAGGATTGAGTCACAACAAGGCGTTGCACATCACAGTGCAATTGAAGGATAAGTTCATTGCTAGGGTCCTGATAGATGGAGGTTTGAGTCTGAACATATGTCCACTGACCACTCTAAAGAGATTAGGTAAGGGCCTGCACGAGATACGAATGGGAAGCATAAATTAAAGGCATTCAATGGATCTCAGAGAGCCACTATCGGAGAAATCAACCTTGATCTACAGATGGGTCCGACTTGGTTTTATATTGAGTTCGAAGTGCTAGATATATCGACTACTTACAACCTATTATTGGGACAGCCATAGATACATGCAGATGGGGCAGTGGCTTCTACTCTGCACCATGCTATGAAGTTTGAGTGGAATCATCAAGAGGTGATCATTCATGGAGATGGAAGCAACCTCATTTACACCAATCAGACTGTTCCAATCATCGAAAATAGGAGGAAGTTGGGCGGAGAAGCATATCATCGCATTGAACGGGTTAACGCAATTAAAAAGGATCGATGGTGGAGCAACAAGATAGAAAGCATATTGCTATGAATAGGATATGAACCAGGCAAGGGTCTTGGTAAAAAGCTTCAGGGGATCATCAAACCCATACAACAACAGTATCATGGCATGACCTTTGGACTCGGGTATGAATATACCGTGCAAGAACATCAGGATTGGACATCACCATGGCGCGCCCCTTATTATCCGCTGGAACAACCCATACCGCCTCTGCATCAGACATTTCATTAGACTGGCATAATGTGGGGATCTGAGGAAGATAAGATTTTGGCTGGCATGAGGAAGCTGTTTCTGGATGAAGAAAACATGGACTACAGTGCAATTGTCGTGGAGGAGGAGGAAGAAGACCTTACCATTCAGATAATGGAAGAGGGAGTTATTCTCAAGAATTGGACCTCTTCACCATCCCGGGCTCGCCGAGTTCCTGGGTAGCCTGGAAAATTAGCATGATTTATTTTCAAATTATTTTGAGCATTTAAGACATTTTTCAGTATTTTGTTTTGAAATAATTACTCGAGCCATTGAGTCGTACTTGTTGACATTTTAAAAGTTTTCTTAATGCATTATTGCATTTCATATTTATTATTATCTTTCTACATTCTTTTCAGCATAATTATTACATATCCTGAAGAACCTATGACTGTGACATGTAATGCGACAACGCAACATAAGGACAATGATTCAAAAGATCTAGAGGATGATGTAATACCTGAGGAAATTGTCAAAGAAGTAGAGAATTTGGAAAACAAACCGAAGTCTAATTTGGAGGAAACTGAGGCCATTAACTTAGGGGATTCTAAAATAGTCAATGAAACTCGCATAAGTATCCATCTATCGCCGATAGAAAAGGAAGAGTATATCAGGTTTTTAAAAGAATATGAGAATATTTTCGCATGGTCCTATGATGATATGACTAGGTTGAGCACATCCATAGTAGCCCACAAGATACCTACCAATCCCATGTGTCCACCGATAAAACAGAAGCTCAGAAAGTTCAATCCGGATATGAGTTTGAATATAAAAGAGTAGGTCGCCAAAACAATTAAAGCCAAGGTTCTCCGAGTGGTCGAATACCCGACCTGGTTAGCCTACATTGTGCCGGTTCCAAAGAAAGATGGGAAAGTTAGAATATGTATCGATTATCGAAATCTGAATAGAGCAAGTCCTAAGGATGATTTCCCGCTGCCTAACATACACATACTGACTAACAACTGTGCCAAGCATGAACTCCAATCCTTTGTGGATTGCTTCACATGATACCATCAAATTTGGATGGATGAAGAGGATGCCGAAAAGACCGCCTTCACCACGCCATGGGGAATATATTGTTATAAATGATGTTGTTTGGTTTGAAGAACAGTGGGGCCACCTACATGAGAGCCATGACTACTATCTTCCATGACATGATACACAAGGAAATAGAGGTGTACGTGGATGATGTTATCATCAAATCTAAAAGGATTTCGGATCACATAGCAGACCTGAAGAAATTTTTCGATCGGCTTCGAAAATACAACTTGAAGTTGAACCCTGCAAAATGTGCCTTTGGAGTCCCTGCTGGAAAATTGCTAGGTTTCATCGTCAGCCGCCGAGGTATTGAGCTAGACCCGTCAAAAATCAAAGTTATCCAGGACTTGCCACCACCAAAGAATAAGAAAGATGTGATGAGTTTTCTAGGGTGCCTAAATTATATTAGCCGTTTTATAGCACAATCAACGGTGATATGTGAGCCAATCGTCAAAATGCTGAGGAAAGATGTTGCAACAAGCTGGACTGAAGAATGCCAGAAAGCCTTCGACAAAATTAAGGTGTATTTATCTAAACCACCTGTGTTGGTCCCACCAGAACCAGGAAGACCTTTGTTGCTTTATTTGTCTGTGTTGGATGGGGCCTTTGGTTGCATTCTAGGACAACATGATGAATCTGGAAGGAAGGAGCAGGCGAAATATTATCTGAGCAAGAAGTTCACGCCTTACGAAGTCATGTACTCTTTGTTGGAATGCACCTGATGTGCTTTGAAATGGATAGCCCAGAAGTTGAGATACTATTTCTGTGCGTACACTACATATCTCATATCAAGGATGGATCCGCTAAAATACATCTTTCAGAAGCCCATGCCTATGGGTAAGTAAGCAAAGTGGAAGATATTGCTGAGTAAGTTCGACATCATCTATGTAACTCAGAAGGTAGTCAAAGGGCAAGCATTGGCTGATCATTTGGCAAAAAATCCTGTAGACGGAGAATACGAACCATTGAAGACGTATTTTCCCAACGAAGAGGTATCATTTGTAGGAGAAGATATTACTGAAGCATATGACGGTTGGAGGATGTTCTTCGATGGAGCAGCAAACTTCAAGGGAGTGGGCATCGAAGCTGACTTAGTATCAGAAACCGGCCAACATTATCCGCTATCCGCAAAACTCAGGTTCCCGTGCACCAATAATATGGTAGAATACGAGGCCTACATCTTGGGACTCAGTTTAGCCATCGACATGAACATTCAGGAGTTGCTGGTAATCGGATATTCAGATTTATTGGTGCACCAGGTATTAGGATAATGGGCTACTAAGAATACCAAAATATTACCATACTTGCATTGTGTATAAGAGCTGATCAAGAGGTTCGCGAAAATAGAATTCAAGCATGTCCCAAGGATTCAGAATGAATTTGAAGATGCATTAGCCACCTTGTATTCCATGATAAGACATCCAGACAAGAATTTCATCGATCCTATCCCAATAGGAATTCATAAGCAGCCAACTTATTGTGCTCATGTTGAAGAAGAGTTTGATGAAAATTCGTGGTTCTGCGGCATCAAGGAGTACTTAGAAAAGGGAGAATATCCAGAGAATGCTACACACACTTAGAAGAGCACGCTCTGAAGATTGGTCAATCATTTCTTTCAAAGCAGAGGAATTTTGTATAGAAGGACTCCTGATTTGGGATTACTGCGATGTGTCGATTTCAAGGAGGCATCTAGATTGCTTGAAGAAATACATGCTAGAACTTACGGACCTCACATGAATGGTTTCGTTTAGGCCAAGAAGATATTAAGAGTAGGGTATTTCTGGATGACTAAGGAAACAAATTGCATAAAATATGTTCAAAAGTGTCACCAATGCCAGATACATGTTGATATGATACGAGTGCTGCCCAACAAACTCAATGCAACGAGTTCTCCCTGGCCTTTCTCTGCTTGGGGAATGGATGTTATCAGACCAATCGAACCCCCTGATTCAAACGGAAATGGGTTTTGACCGGGATCGCATTATTTGTCGATTTGGAGTACTTGAGTCAATCATCACTGACAATGCCGCCAATCTCAATAGTGATCTGATGAAAGCCATGTGTGAAACATTCAAGATCAAGTATCAAAATTCCACAGCATACAGGCCGCAAATGAATGGAGCCGTAGAAGCCGCCAATAAAAACATTAAGAAGATATTGAGGAAAATGGTGGACAACTACAAACAATGTCACAAAAAGCTACCATTTTCTTTACTCAGGTATCGAACCACAGTTCGTACATCAACTGGGGCAACTCCCTATCTACTGGTTTACGGTACTGAAGCCATTATTCCCACCAAAGTAGAGATCTCTTCCTTAAGAATCATACAAGAAGCCAAGCTCAGCGATACAGAATGGGTACGAAACCGGTATGAACAACTAGCTCTTATTAATGGTAAAAGAATGAACGCAGTATGTCACAGTCAACTCTACCAGAATAGAATGGCAAGAGCTTTCAACAAAAAGGTTAGGTCAAGGCAATTCACACCGGGGCAATTGGTACCGAAACAAATCTTCCCACATCAGGATGAAGCAATGGGGAAATTCTCGCCCAACTGGCAAGGCCCTTACATGGTTCACCGAGTATTGACAGGAGGAGCACTTATACTTTCATAGATGGATGGAGAGATATGACCAAAGACCTATCAATTCAGAGGCAGTCAAGAGATATTATGATTAAGATTATGTTTGCACTTTCTATTTGATATAACCTGAACTATGCTTGACCTGATTCCCGTTTAAGAGGGGATACGTAGGCAGCCCTGTGGGTTCGGTCACATCATAATAAAATCACTGGGGCAAGATCTCGAGCTCGCCCGATCTCACCATGTTTAGAATCGCCAAGGAATGTATCTCCAGAAGTATGCATTTAAACTGGGGCAGAATTTTGAGGAGGATCCTCAAAATTCCGAGTTAAGGAGGTTACAATGTTTCAAAAGCGTGTCACAGTCGCCAATTCATCAAAATCTTTTATTCTCAGGCATTATCACATATTTCAAACAACTACAAATAATTTATCACAAATGCATGTTTTTCAAAAAAAATTATTTTTCTACAGTAGCCAGACGCTACCCGGGGTGACTCAAATAGGACATCAAGACAAGAGCAAAGGCAAATCAAGGAATCGAGAGCACGAACCAACCTTCCCCCTTCCAAACTCACGATTTTTCTTTGGATGCAGGCACGATGGACGTAACAAGAACATCTGCAAATATATACACACAACAAGATTACTATCTTCACACCAACAAAAAGTCGCCAAACGCAAATGCATCAAGCTAAGAAATACTTTGACCTCTCGCATTCAATCATTGCTCTTCTTGCATAGGCACTGCCCTCATCATCGCATAAGGCTAAACACTGACTTTCTTGCATGAGACTAAACACTGACTTTCTTGCATGAGACTAAACACTGTCTCCACAGACTAAGCACTGTATCCATTACCTGCATAAGGCTAGACACTGCCTTCCTTTATTGCATAAGTCTAAGAATTGTCTTTCCTTGCATGAGACTAAGCACTGTCTCCATTACTGCATAAGGCTAAACACTGCCTTCCTTTATTGGATAAGGCTAAGCATTGCCTTTCCGCGCATGAGACTAAGCACTGTCTCCATTATTGCATAAGGCTAAGCATTGCCTTTCGTTGCATGAGACTCAGCACTGTCTCCATTACTGCATAAGGCTAAACACCGCCTTCCTTTATTGCATAAGGCTAAGCATTGCCTTTCGTTGCATGAGACTCAGCACTGTCTCCATTACTGCATAAGGCTAAACACCGCCTTCCTTTATTGCATAAGGCTAAGCATTGCCTTTCCGCGCATGAGACTAAATATTGTCTTCATTATTGAATAAGGCTAAACACTGCCTTCCTTGCATTAGGCTAAGCATTGTCTCTCTTTCTCTCACGAGGCTAAGCACTGCCTGCATTATTGCATAAGGCTAAGCATTGCCTTCCCTTGCATGAGACTAAACTTTGTCTCCGCTACACTGCATAAGATTAAGCATTATATCCTTTCTTCGCCACGGGCTAAGCGTGCCCTCATCTCATATAAGACTAAGCCTTGTCTTGTCTCGTTTTAGCAAATGACTAAGCATCACCTGTTTCCTTTATCAAGCGGTCGATATTACCACATACTTGCATTTCATGGGCTGAAACACCGCCACATTGTCCGAAGGCGTCATAGTCCAAAGGCACTATCCTCATAGCCTAAAGACACCATGCCATGGCCTGAGAATCTCTCGAAATTGTACATCATTATTCAAAGGCGTCATAGTCCAGAGGCACCATCCTCATGGCCCGAGGACATAATTTTATGGCCTGTGAATCCCTCATCAAACGCTTCATGGCCCAGGATATCATAGTCTAAGGACATCATCCTCATCGTCCAGAGACAACTCTCATGGTCCGAAGGAAATTTGCATCATGTTTAAATTTTTGCAATAACCCATATATATTCGCATGCATCATGTTTTAAGTTTTGCAGGTAACTCGGGAGGTAACCGTTCTAGAAACAAGAGCAATTCTCGCTCAGGTTTCCGTTCACATCCTTCGATCACCTCAAACGTAACTGATGATTAGTAATTGATTACCTTTTTATTCTATAACCGTCCAAATATCTGCCTTGTACATCCGCAACGTTCAATTTGCATTTATAACCCCACCTGAAATCATCTGTTACTCACGATACTATCGTATCCAAAAGATCCTTTTTCGAAACACACAGCCACTTTTATATTAATTCCATCGGTTTCGTTCGCCGTTGGATCCAGAACAACACACGGACTTATTCCCGTAACACCAGGGATATGCAGGTAACTCAAGAACCAGGGTTCAGCCCCATTGTTTTTCCAAAATACATCGTTCCTCACTCACTTCAGACAAAATTGGTTATCATTTTCTTTACCCGACAACTCTTTCATTATTTCCGGGTAAAGAGGGGCAGTTGTTGATACCCAATTTTATCCTCATATTTTTATATGCTTTTAAAATATTATTCCTGCATCATCACCAATATTTTCTATAATTTTTCATAATTTTTGAAGCTATAAAATTGATTTTCTTGCATTTAAGTTACTTGAATATGTATTAATTACCTCTTTAAATTATTTTGTGATGACTTAATTTATTATTTGCATCCACATATATGTTTCATAATATTTTTACTTCATTTCATATAATTATACAATAATAGCCTATATGCTATGCATAATTACAATTATTACATTATTCATGCTAAAATAGAATTTTCATATTTTTTTTATAATTTTAAGTTATTATTTTCAATTATTTTATTACATAAGTAATATTTTATTATTTATTAATTATTTTTTATTTAAACAACTTCGTATATTTAATTTGTATCCCAAATTTGGAGCCAATTCCAGACCAATTTAATGGCCCAAACACCCACACCTTAGCCCAATAATCCCCAAAGCCCAATCGAAACGACCCATGCAACTGACCCGAGCGCGACCTATTTAACGACCCGCCCCACCTATTCCTTAATCCTGGTCGTTGATCTCTCAAGATCAACGGCCCAAGATCACCCCACCCCTTTTAATTAACCAAACCCCTGAAAGCCTAAAGACCATTATTCTCAAACCAGCCGCCTCTATACTCTATCGAAACTTCTCCTCACTTCTGCAAACCCTAGCTTCCCCACTCAAATCCCAGTCCCAATCCAATAATCACATGAAAATCTTTCATGATTCCTTTCCTTTCTTGCACAAACGAAGACGCTTACTATCTCTTATACGTTACAAGTATTTGGTACTCGATTATTTATGAAAACTGAATTACTGGTGTTCGTTCAACTCCGATTTTGTATTATCTTTATGCTTCTAACCTGATACACTCACTACCAGGCCCTATGGGTCCGATTCAGCGAGATATTTTACTATTTTTGTTCTTCGTTTCAAACTAAGGTTTGCCTGATTCTTCTTAAATTGATTCTAATCGATTTTGCATGTTATTCTTTCCCTTTTATATTTAATTGACTATTTTTCCTTGTTTGTGTGTTTAATTTTGCTACTATATAAACCCCTCCCCAATTTTCCCTTTGGAGGGACGGTAATCACCTTAGGAACTATTCTCTCACTCTCACTTATTCTATACTATTCTAAAATTTAGCTCTTGGTCGGCTGAAAGCCAAGGCCACCGGATTTTGTTCACCTTCCTCCAGTGCAAGCACTGCTCGGAGTCCATTTCGAGGCTCATGTGAACTCTGAAGCACTCGGGAGTTGAGATTTTTACTGGTCTTTAATAATCACAACTATTCCTGAGATTTTTGAGTTCTTTATCCTTTGTTTAGTTTGTCTGCAACTGGTTAGTGCCCTATACTCTCGCACTTCTACTTCTTTCTGTTCGTGTTTGTGTTATGTGCATTAGTGCTATTTGGATTTCCCTGAGTTAATCTCAATGTTACGCCCTTTCGTATACAATTCTGTTTGTTTTAGTACTACTCTGTAGTTCCCCTAGCTTCAATTCTATACAAGTCTTGATCTTAACTCACATGTGGATAGTTAAGTTGATTCATGATGCCTTCCTGATTCGTAATTAAAACCTGAGTGATGGTTGTTGAACTTTGTACTAAAACCCTTAGGAAACTATGTTCCTGCTCAAAATTGCTCTTTTCATGCTGAATCATGTATGTATAATGGATTATTTCTCTGCAAGTCATATGACAATGCTATCTGAATATTTAGCTTAATATGCTAGCCTGAATGCATCCCATTATGTGTGTCCAACCTGAACGATTTCTAATCATTATGTCTAGGAGTAGTTGGTTACTTATACCTGTTGCTTATTCATAGTTTGGTTTCTTACCTTGTTCTGTACTATTATGATAATCAACTCATGCCCAGAATGTGTTCTAATTCCTTTGAGATATCCATACCCAACTTTATCTTTCTGGAGATCTACTGTTAGCTATGACCTATTCCCATGCTATATGTAACCTTATTGTGTGCTTTTGTTTGATCTGCTCAATTATGTATTCTTCATTATTAGTTGAGACCTTTAGAGTAAATCTCATAACTAGCATTTTCTCCTATATGTGGCCAACTAGTACAAGGTTTAATGCATGTCCGTCCTATTGATGTGAAGTTGACATGTTTTTGTTTACTATAAGTCTTTCTGTTATTGTAACTGATACTCAGCATGTTAAAGTTTTCTCATTCTCAACTAAGTGACTGCTCGATCATGAACTTGTTCTGTTATTTTATTTTTATTAGGCCTTTATGTTAAAACTTTCATGTGGAGTCTATGCTATACTTGTTCTTGTCTATGACTCTATTAGATTTCATGTTTAAATCTCGTGTCTAGAGTTCTTTTAGGCTAATCGTGAATCATTTTACTTTTGAAACACTTTGGAATAGTTCACTATCTTCTGATCATTTACCTTTGTTGCTGAGAATACAAGCATGAACCTTCCTTTTAAACTTGTCAGTATTTCTTGTGATCTTGTCTATGTACTTTGGCTAGAACTGTTGATTAGTTATAGTTTAAAGAGTTAGGTAATTAATTCCACGAGTGGTCTGTCACCTGTATGGTTAAGTTTGGCATCCATTTGGCTAAGTAAGTCATTCGTTGGGCCGTGTGTTGGGCCATATGTATTGTTGGACCCGGGCATTTGATTCAGGAAGATTTTACTGTCCTTATGAGCCTGATATTTGGGTATGTTGGTTGGTGAGGCTACTGAAGGCCCAAAAATTCACTAGGTTATTTTATAGCAGGCCTATACTATTTGATGGGGGTTGTACTTGTTTCAGCTCGTATTTTTGTCATCTTTGAGTTTGTATTATTCCATTTTGGTCATGTAACTTGTAATAACCAATAATTGGGGTGTTAGTGAAATTGGGGAATGAATGTACTTTGTTGTTGCATAAAGGGTAGAAAATATGCCTGTAGGGTCTACGCGCTTTATTTGCTATCTTGTTAACTTGCTCTACTTTTGCACGCTAGAAGAAATCATGTCTATAGGAAATCACACACTTCACTCAACTTGCCTAATACCTGACATTATTCAAAGCATGACTGTTTGAATAAATATTTAACATGCTCTCATGTCTACTTTTATATTGTTATTAGATAGCATGCCTATAGGGTCATAATAATACATATCTTTGTTAATACTCATTTAGATACCATGACTACAGGGTCTTAACTAATTGATTAATCGGCTGTTTCTGTTATTTTATTATACTGCCACCTAGATAGCATGTCTATAGGAATAAGTATGATAAAAACGAGTTCAAATACCGCCTATTAAAAATCTTGCCTATAGGATACTATTATTCGCCTAAAAAGTATGTCTATAGAATCAAATGCTGGTAATTCCGAGTTTAAATAGCTTTCACTGCCCATTGCGTAAACAACTTAGAAATCATGCCTATAGGATAGTGTCACTCGCCTAAGACGCCTAAAATCAATGCTAGATATCCTGAGTTCGCAAATAGTTTACTGCCTCTTCGCATAAGTCATTTAGAATAGTAATGATGAATAAATGATACTGGAATTCAGAATCACCTAGAAACCATGCCTGTAGGATTTTAAGTCTTGATTCTGAAACTGGGTATTGCCTAAACTACCCACTTGCATTTGTTGTTTATGTGTGGAGGCTAACTTGGGCCTTTAATTGTCTTTATGTGAAGTCCTATCTGTTTTGAATGTCCCTTAGTTTTATTATTTTAAGCAACCTAGGAGAAGCCTAAAACTATCCAAATAGTAGGTCCAAAGCCTCCTGGACCATAGGTATGGGACGGGAAGTGCACGCATAGGATACAATTTAGAACTGAATTAGAGCGCCTTTAAGTAACAACTTCAACATAGTATTTGGGTAGCAGGAGATGATACTCTGTGCCCGCTGAATAATAAGAGCAACCTCTACCTTAAGAGAATTGCGAAGTATTATTTATGTTGCACGGAATGATCCTTTAGGCTAAAAACTTAGGACCCCCCCCCCCCCTTTCTTTATATACTTGTTATTTACACTTAGTCATTTAATATAGACCAATGTAGTTATATCCTTGTAATCATTAAGATTCGTACCGATTCTCATGTGTTATAGTAAAACTCTTCGACTTCTAAATTTCCCTTTATCTATTTGATCATCTAGCCTAATCACATCATCCACATAGTTTAAAGTTCGGTCGGGACCCACAGTCGTGGATTTCGAAGAATGCCTAACACCTTCTCTTCGAAGTAACTTGAGCCCTTACCCGATCTTTGGTGACGTAGACTAATCAAACAGATTTATTTGCGGATAGGTGCCCTAACGCACCTTAAAAATTATTAGGTGACGACTCTTCTCTTTTAATACCTTCCTTAAAAGAGTAGTCATACGTCAAAACCCGCTTTCGCGAGCAAACGAGGTGTGACATTGGGATTGAGTGCTAAATTTCTTAAGTGAGCCAGGCAAATAGAAAGTAGAGGAGAAAGAGTTTGGAGTCCATCATGACCTACATGATAGAGCAAAAGTCCTTGATGAGTAAAGTCAATTCTTGAAGCTCAAATGTCACATTAAAACTATATGTGCATGAATGTTTAACTTGTCGCCTTGTTGATAATACATGAGTAGTGTAGGTAATTATTGGTCCCAACTGATGTGTGGATGGATCACCTTTGGCTCGCTGAAATGATTCTTAACTTTTGGAGGTGGGAACTAATTTATTTGCTTGAGGACAAGCAAAGACTTAAGTTTGGGGGAGTTGATAAGTGGGGATTTTGACTGTTTATGTTAGCCTTTTAGCTTTAGTTTTAGTCTAAAAGCATTGAATTGTGTTCCAGAAACTAATGTAATTATGCAAAATTACAGGAATGCTGGAACTTGGAATCCCGAGATGAAATCCGACTCAAAAAAGAAGTAGTCCGAAGCACAAGGCAATAAAGGCCGCAGAAGCACAAATGTGTAGTATGCTTCTGCACATTTATGTGCAGATTCAGATACGTCTCCTCGTGCCGATCGTTAGTGATCATCTGTTAGCTGCTTTACGGAGACTTCAAGGTATGTCTGATCGGCATCCGCATGCCTCAGAGTCACCTTCCTTTATTCTTATTTCCTGTTGTATTTTCTTTCAGACAGTGATGTAGTAGATATTCTAGTTTAACTCTGTAGAGCTTATGACTCAGTTCCACCGGTCTTGGGAAATGTATTATTGTTGATTCTTTGTTTTTTGAAGTATACATCAGTTATTCAGCTTGTTCTAGTATTTTGTAAATTATTTTTGTTAGGTTATTATTAATTGTTAGTCTTATCAAGTCGTAGAGACTAGGTACCATCACGACTTCCTTCGGAGGGAAATTGAGGTCGTGGCATAATTAAATATAATAACCTCCCTATCAATTTGATATGTTAAGTTGTCCCTCAATTCTGAGTCACCTGTTTTCCCAACACAAGTGTCATACTCCACTTTTGTCAATTTTTGGTTCAACTCTATAGGAGTTGCAACTGGTTTTGTACCACTTAAGCCTCCCTCTAAGATTAATTCTAGAGCATACTTCCTTTGGTTGAGTAAGATCCCTTTCTTGGACCTTGAGATCTCAATTCCAAGGAAATATCTTAACTGACGCAAGTCCTATGCCTTGAACTTGCTATGCAGAATTGTCTTAGCATTATTTACTAGGTTGGGACAACTCCAATAATAAGCAAATCATCAACATATACTAATATGATGACCATCTTTTTTCCTTTATGCTTTGTGAATAAAGAATGATCAAATGCACTTTGTTTATAGCCACTATGAACCAGTGCATCAGTGAGCTTTATCTTCCATTGTCTGGATGCCTGTTTGAGGCCATAGAGAGATTTCATAAGCTTGCATACTTTCAACTCCCACTACTTGTGAAATCCTTGAGGCAATTGCATATAAACCTCCTCATATAGGTCTCCCTGTAAGAACGTATTGCTAACATCCATTTGATATAAATGCCAGCTTTTTGCAGCAGCTATGCTTATAATAGTCCTAACTGTGACCATTTTTGCTACAGGGTAAAATGTTTCATGGCAGTCTAGCCTTTTCTTTTATTATACCCGTTGGCAAATAGTCTTGCCTTGTATCTCTTAACCTCTCCATTAGCCTTTTATTTAATTTTGTACACCCATTTTGACCCAATGGCCTGCTTCCCAGCTGGTAAGTCCATTATTTCCCAAGCATGATTATCCTCAAGGGCTTTGATTTCCTGTTGCATAGCAGCAACCCACCTGCTATTAGTTGAAGCCTGCTAAAAAATACGAGGCTTAACTTCAACTGAGAAAGCTTGCAAGTAAGCTTGATAGCCTGCTGTGAGATTAGCATAAGTCAAGGTCTCATACAAGGGATACAGACAGTGGCCAAAGAATTTCTTAGCAGTTTGATAGTCTTTAAACCAAACTGGAGGTTTTGAGGTTCTTGTGGTCTTCCTGGAACCTTGAGCATCAGTTGGTTCCATCATGCTTGGGTCAGGAATAGCTGTGATCTCTGTTCTAGTTCAGTGTCTGTATTATAAATGTCTGTAGGTAATTCAGTTGAGGTATTTTGCACTGCATGCAACCTCAACTGCTTCTGTAGCAGATGTATTGATATCTCATGGGACTGGAATGATGTTTGTAGGTTGAACTTGATCATCTGTAGTAGTTGTGTGGAATTCCTATAAGATTGTACCAAATACAGGTGTTATTGAGGAATCAGGTTGTATAGACACAGACATTTGTGTCAAAAAACTGTCTTCTGATTCAGTTATAATCTCTCTGAAAGGGAAAATGTGTTCTCTAAAAATGACATCTCTGCTCACAAAGATGGTCTTAGTGTCTAAGTCAAACAACCTATACCCTTTCTGAACCTCTGAGTAACCTATGAAGACTGATTTTCTTGCCCTTTTAGCAAACTTGGCTCCTTTTGGTAAATTGCTAGCAAAACATAAACATCCAAACACCTTCAAGTGATCAATTATAGGTGGTTTGTTATACCGCACCTCATAAGGGGACTTTCCTTGCAACAGAGATGTAGGCCATTTGTTGAGCAGGTAGACAGTTGTTTTAATGCAATATCCCTATAACTTTCTAGGCAAAGAACTCTGAAAGTTCAATACCCTGACTACTTTAAGTATATGCCTATGTTTTCTTTCTACCATCCCATTTTGTTGGGGTGTGTAAGGACATCTACTTTGATGCACAATACTTAAAGAAGCTAACAACTCATTTCAGCTAGAGTTAAAAATTTCTTTCCTATTATCAGACCTCAATACTTTCACATTCACATTAAAATGAGTCTTTATCATTATAAGAAAATCTTTTAACACTGTTATAACTTCAGATTTTGACTGTAATAAGTACACCCAGGTATATCTTCTAAAGTCATCTACAATTGTAAAACAATAATATTTTCTATCATATGTAGGTAACTTGTGAGGACCCCCAAATATCAAGATGGATAAGCTAAAAAATACAGTCAGTTTTGTTGCTACTAAGAGGGAACTTCAATCTACTTTGCTTAGCTAAAGGGCACACTTCACAGTTATGTTGTATGTTGTCCACTACTTTATTCTTCAAGACAAAAACGTGTTTCATTGTTGTTGTTGATGGATGACCTAATCTCATGTGCCAAAGGTTGGATTCATCAGTATCCTTGGTAACCATTGTTGTTGCAGGTGTGTCTCTCCACTTGAGCACATAAAGTCCACTGTCCTCCATACAAATCCCCATCACCTTCCCATNGTGTAAGGACATCTACTTTGATGCACAATACTTAAAGAAGCTAACAACTCATTTCAGCTAGAGTTAAAAATTTCTTTCCTATTATCAGACCTCAATACTTTCACATTCACATTAAAATGAGTCTTTATCATTATAAGAAAATCTTTTAACACTGTTATAACTTCAGATTTTGACTGTAATAAGTACACCCAGGTATATCTT
>AWOL01S0008524.1:0-28058 GCA_000715115.1 Nicotiana otophora
ATTATGAATGAAGCTGCTAATGGGAATAAAAAGGAAGTTGTTAATAAAATCTTTTTAGTGTTTTATTAATGGCGTACATCTCCTCTTTATTCATGAATGAGTTTGGGTAGAAGAAAATCAAACAAGCTTGCTTAGTCGGGTTCTCTCAGTTGAGCGCCGGTCGCGCTCCTCGAGTTTGGGGCGTGACAAACTTAGTATCAGAGCCTAAGATTTTAAAGTGTCCTAGGATGTCTCAGAGCCGTGTCTAGTAGAGTCCTTCTTATCGGTGTGTTGTCGACCATATCTATAATGAGGAGGCTACTTGAACATTTAGGAATTTCACACTTCTTTGATACTCCAGTTCGTGCGATAAAGCTCAAGGTAGGAAGCTAAATTCCTCGTCATGTCTTATTTTCCATATGAGTAACCCACAGGTTCGAGACAACGATGAGGTATTGAAAGAACAGTTGCTAAGGGAAGTGTCCTTGTCCCTATTAATGTTATCGTGCCACCGGATCATGTGGTAAGAGCACCTAAGAAACGAAAGAGGGTTGTTTGTACCAATAAGCCGGAATTTTTGATTTCTAAGAAACGTCATTTGGGGATGTGTTGAAAGACTCTTGAAATATTTTATTGTTTTGGAAAGAGGGGGCACAAGAAGAACAAATACCCTAGGTTGGGTACACCTAGCCATGTCTGCCCGATATGCAGGCGGAAATATTTTTTCGTCATGTTGTGAGTATGCTCAGGAGTGTGTTAGGGGTGGTAGGATTGGGGAATTCCAAAGACCCATAGAGCAAACTGTTATAGAGATTATTACTCCCGTCGTGAATGCCTGGGGGAAAGATAAGAGGGATTCTTATGACTTATGCAAAAAGGATAAATATTAGGTCGGTGGGGTGAGTCAGTTTAACGGGCCTAATCCTCGTTGTGTGAAGTGTATGAGATGTCATTTAGGTGTATGTCACTATGGTACTAATGTATGTTTTGGATGTGGAGTAGAGGGACATTAATTAAGGTACTGCCCTGTTAATCTAAAGTCATCGTGTAAGTCACTCCTTAGTACATCATTATGAATACCGCATTATTTTTCTTGTTGTATATGTACATCTATATTGAAGAGGCCTACATAAATATGGTCTTTACCAAAACGTTGAATCACAAAACATTGCATGTATCTACTCTTTAAACGAGACACATTATTCGTGAATCCACTTTATCACAAATTCTCTTATTTACGACCTCTTGTGGAACTGAGCTCTATAATTATGTCCTTGAATTGAGTTATAACTCTAGGATTAATACTTCCTACTTGCTTCCCTAAATTCTCAACAAGGGACTATACCTGATGCATTTCTTACAGAACGTTTTGATTCAAATGGATAACATCTGCTCACTTGTGCTTATGCATGCACAGTCATAAAGTTTACCTATGTGGTATCAAATCCAATGTATAGTGGCCTAGTGTTGAGATCCTTCTTGAGCCACTTTTTTTCTCTCCGGTGTATGTGACTCCTATGGTTTGAACAATCACTTTGTTCCTTTATGAATAATATCATGAATCCTTTTCATTGTCTAGTATCATGAGGGCATATCTCAGCACCTATTATATGTGTACGTGTCAATTGAAATGGTTACTTGTTTGTATAAAGTTTCTCGGGAATTTGAGCTTTTTGTGAATTTGTCACGTGAAGATCTTTTTGGTTCACCCATCTCAGTATGACTTTCATATCCACCTAGATCATGTCCCAGTGTGTAACTCACTTTGTTCCTAGAATTGTAGTTACCCATGAAGTAGCCTGGTCTAGCTGGAGAATTATTATGGCAGGAACATGTCTAGCTCATAGCAAAGTGCACATTCTCTCTAACCATTACATGATTTCATCCAACCATTAAGATGTCCTATCTACATGATTTCACTTGTGTGTGGTTGAAAGTTAAATAGCTTTATGATGAGCATATTGATTTGAAAGACAAGTTTGTTGTATCTCTAGTCCTCTCATATAGGATCAACTATTGTGAAGGATTAAGCTGTCAGAATGATAATAATATCACAAGTGCTCAACTTATTTTTCATCCTCTTGGGCTTGGGGCATAGATTCCTTGTGCTAGTTAATGTTACGAGCATAATGCAACTTCATGTATTTTGAAACTCATATCACATTCAGGTTGCTAGAATATTCTCATTCCGAGTTAAACGGATTTTTCCTACACTCTAGAAGACGACTGGTGTCATGTTCTTAACTATTTCTCTTTGAGGCCTACTATTGCCGAACAAGGCACATGTGAAATGAAACAATTATTGTTGTCCTTTTCATGACTCATTTCTTTTAAATCTCAGAATCATGAACATTTTCCCTATATTATCAATGCCTACTAGGCAACTCTATGCCTCATTTATCGAATCAATGATGCCATCATAGTGATGAACCATGTCAGCGCTATGGGTAGTAACATTCATATCTCTTAGGATATAACCTCCTGAGATGCGTTGCTCAGCACATTGATGGAATCTTAAAAACAATTCCAGCCCAATCTCGAACCTCGTTGTTCATATTTATAGTAACCTATGAGGGTTGAAGGGTCAAACATGTCAAAGAAGAAGCGTCATCCAGTGAACAAACATATTGGATATGAAGTTTTATGGTAATATTAAAGCTAGCACATCTTAGAGTAATTGTTGGAGGTCGCCAAAGGTTTAGTTTGGAAAGGGCGTAGTGATTTAGAGTTGAAGAAAGTGAACGGGTTATTCTCAAGATTTTCTCTATGAATATATTGGGTGAATTGTTAAGGAAGGTAAGGTATGTGTAGTCACATTAGGCCTTATAAAATTTTGAAAGAAAATAGGCTAAACTATGAGTATGATGTTTCCCTATTATTGTTCTTCGTGTACCCGATGTTTCATGTGTCTATGTATAAGAAGGTGAAATTAATGGATAATTAGATTATGAGGAGCAACTATTTGCTATCCTTGTTAGATAAGTTCGGAAGTTAAGATTGCCTCCGTCAAGTGCTATGGCTAAGTCTGTGAGTTCAGGAGATCACCTCGTAGGCCGAAAGTGTTGAGGAAAGGAAATATTCTCACTTGTTTGTAGAGCCAAATTGTTGTGGTTCAAAAACGTACCTTCTATATATTATGGTTTAAATGTGTACATTTCATGTAAAAATACCACTTTTGTTAATGTAATGCCCTAATATTGAGATAGGTAGTATTGATATATACTGTGATGCGTTGTTGAGTAGTGGATATATTGTTAGGATTGATTTCTGAGATTCTCTGACAGGTGGATATGCCCAGTTACAGGAGAAACTGTGTCGAAATTTTTAAGAATTTGTAAAGATAGCCAATCTTAAGGTCCATAAGTAAGTTGAAATTTTGGAAAGGATGTATAAGACCGATGTCGTTATAAGTGTCTATGTATAATGGTTGGAGGTAAAATGATGGTAAATCTATTCTTAGAAGGGACTTGTAAAACATTCGAGGACGAATATTCTTAAGTGGGGGAGAATGTAATACGCTGAAAAATTTCGAAGTACTTAAGCGCTATTAAGAAAGTCGATGTGCGCTAATTATATTATTTTATATGTAGACAGGACTATTATATGAATGATATCAATTGATCATGATAATATATGTATGAGGTGCATTAAGAATGGTTTATGGTCTAAGAAGAGCCCCATGGCTAAGTCAAGTTGAAATATTTATGATGGAATAAAGTTTCAAGTGAGTTCGCATAAGACCTAATTTCAAACGATCATAACTCTTTTGATAGGAAGAGTTATATGGTATATTACCTATCAAATTAAAGCACTTACTTTTCCACGCTTCAAACCGTTCGTCATTTGGACATTTCTACAAGACGTTATGACCAAATTACCAAAGGCTGCCAGAATGAAATTCTGCGACCATTATGCGATCGCAAAATGATTATGCGACCGCAAACTGGTCGCGGAATGGACCAGAACAGCCCAGTTCTGGGCACCGAATTGTGCGACCCGCACACCAATTGTGTGGTCCATTGTGCAAACGCATAGTTGAATTCGGAGGGTTAATATTTCTCTTTTCATAGCCCGACACCATTTTGATAAATAGGCTTTGGGGCTTATTTTGGGGTGTTTTTCTGAGGGTTTTAGAGAGAGGTAAGATCATTTTAGAGAGAGAAGGAGGGAACCTAACATTATAATCATCCAATCTTGTACTAATCTTCAAGCATCAAGGAAGCTAATCACAAGATTTTCATCTAAGAAGTAAGGTTCCATACCCTAGTTTCCAATTTCGAATTCGGGTAAAAGATGGTTGACTTGGAGTATGATTCTTGGGTATAAGAGCATTATTTATACATGCTTGTACTAATAAGATTTGTGGAAAGATTGTTGAGCTCAAATAAGTAAAGATTGGGTTGTGAAGTGAAGGAAATCTTGTAGAAGAACCTTGTAGTTAGATTTACACATCTAGTGTTTGATAAAATGCTCAATTGAGCTGAGATCATGAATATCTTCCTAATAATGGTTCAATTTTGTTATGTCTCAAAATAAATTGGTATTTCTAGAATTTTTGGAATATTATAGTAATTTAAGGAAAGCTCAAAGCAAGGTATGTTGGCTAAACTTTCTCTTTTGGAATTGAATTCCATAATATTTCAGTAAGTTTCAAAGTATGGGCTGCGTATTAAAAGGTTATGTCTTTGAGTCGTGTTTCAATGAAAGATAGTATGCCAAATTATGTGAGAAAATCTCAATACTCTTAAGACTCTTAATTGCTCATATGTGTACCTAAAGTCTTGATTTGGAAATGTCTTATTGTTGATAATCTATAAAGATAGTTGGAAGTGAAATAAGTTAATTGGGGATATAGAGTGTGTCCAACGTGCCAAGAATTTAAGTTATGATTGTGGCTAGTAGTGCAAATGATTTGAGAAGATGCGATAAAGAATATGAAATGAGCCTCGACTCAATTGTTTAAACAAATGACTTCGAAGATAGAATTGCCTAAAAGCAAAGTACTCAATTCATGCCCATTAGTGGTTGCTTTAACTAATGCTTTGCTTTATAAATATATCTAGTGTGATTCGAGTTCTATATACTCATGTCTTGAAATTGTACATTGTCAATTCTGGGAAAGAGTGTTGCAAGAGTAAATGGTGTATTGACTGTTTATGATTTTTCATGTGTGTTTCTATTATTGGTTGGTATGCCTCATTCTTTGGGAATAAACCATTTGTGTTTGAAGTTCCCATTTCAAATGGATTAGAAGTATATGATTTCTGAAATTTTTTATATGTTGATATTTGATGGTGATCTTTGAAATTGAAAGAGGTGAAAGTATGGAATATGAAATACGGCAATCGTGCCAGGAATAAAGAATCTTGTGAATGGCCTAATGTGCCAAGAAAATATTGTCGTTGTGAATGACTGGAAATACTAATGAGAATTTATACAATGTGAAAGATGTTGAGGTGAGTACAATTGTATTTTTGATATTTCTGTTTGCAAATTAAATCAAAAATATTTTTAGGAGCATCATTAGCAATACCGAGGAAGGGTGGGTCATAAGGCCTACATCTGAAACTACACGTGCCGGTGTAGGGGTGGATTGGGATTATTCCCCTTATTTGGGATGAAATTGGAACCTCTGGGAAATTATGATATTATTCTCATTAATTGGGATAAAACTGAAACCTTTGTGGATTGGAAAAGTCAACTTGCATGGCATATGTGGGAAGGCAACCTAGCTGATCGGGTGGAGATCAGACGCTATGTTGCACACATGGTGGTACTACTCTTGGTAACAACTTTCTTTCGCATCACCTGTCAAATCACATTATCCGTGGGGAGATGGCCTAGCCGATCGGGCGTGATCGTACTCTGTGCTAACCAAGACGGTGGTATATCAGTGCTAATGATCTCCCAACCAAAATTGTATATGAAGTTCGTATTTTGAAGATTATTATATTTTAACTGAACATTTGGATATTGTTGATTGTGACTTGCTGTTTCTATGTGTTGCCTTTTTTTATATGGGCATTCTATTTTGAAAGAGGACTTTTAGCTATACATACTAGTGCTATTCGACAGTACTAACGCCTTTTTTGCCGAGGGCGCTGCATCTTTAATGGATGCAGGTGGTTCTACAGCAGGCGGCATTGATCAATTATAGCAGTACACTCTTTTCAGCTGATTCGGTGAGCCCCACTTCATTTCGGAGTCATGTATCTTTTGTTTCTCATGTATTGTGTTTTGAGATATAGCCGGGGCCTTGTTGTCGGCATTTCCATATTACTCTTCTATTGTATTTAGAGGCTCCGAAGACAGGTTGTGGGTTGTGGTTGGTATTGGGGAATTGAACTAGAAATGTTGGTATTTGAAAATCATGTTTTTCATTAATTCTATAAACTCGTAATATTTTGGAAATTATGAATGAAGCTGCTAATGGGAATAAAAAGGAAGTTGTTAATAAAATCTTTTCAGTGTTTTATTAATGGAGTACATCTCCTCTTTATTCATGGATGAGTTTGGGCAGAAAAAAATCTAACAGGCTTGCTCGGCCGGGTTCTCTCGGTTGAGCGCCGGTCGTGCTCCCCGAGTTTGGGGCGTGATAGCCACTTTTCTATTCAATTGCTCAAACTCATCCACATCAAAAGAACAATGTGAGGAAGAATAAGAACCACATAATCCAGAAGTACGATGACTGAGACTAAACTCTGATCCAAGGCCGTAGACTCTCCCCTTATGCACGCCACCAACCGCCTTAATCCACATGTCCATGAGCTCCTCGTGGGTTGGTTGGATTGGCCTACCTTGATCATCAATCGACGGACTTTGAATGAACTCCTCCAAGATTTGATTGAAATTATTCTGTAAAAATATTACAATTATTAGAAAAGTAAATTTTATTAAAGAAAATTATACAAGTAAGTATCTTTATTTCTCAAACTTTAACGTAAATATGAGAATAAGTGTTATGCTGTATTTAAATAACTAAGCAACATTTAATGCGCAGAACAAGTAATTCTTGAGGAAGTTATTCATAATTGTATCACATTACTTATTATTTTTGAAATATTTGATTTGAAATTCAACATATTTAGTTACTTACATGGTGTGAATTTTGGTCAGGATTTTGATAGTAAAGCCTACTTTATACACTTTTCACTAAGGGCAACTGCACAAGCAATAAAGACCTAAGGCTTCTGTTTCAATGACAAACCAAAAACAAAAAAGTAATCTGACATAACTCCACTTTTCTCCATAGTTTGATCTATGTCTTTTTCTACCTGCATATAGGGATGTAAATGTGGCAGGGATGTAAAATAATCTGACATAACTCAACTTCACTCTGACTTTGAAAACTTTTGCTCGTTTGCGGACATCAACAAAAAAAAGTTCATATCCAAACATGGCTTAAGAACAGTAATTGGAGATTCCATATCTTATGCTAATTCTTGTAGAGATAGAATCATATTCTCGTTGAGGAATGTGACAATGAATAGTATTGGTCATTCTCCTTTAGTATTAGCAGTGATATATTCTTGAAATCGGAAAAAACAAAGAGGAAAGTAAATAAAAACAATAAGAAGAGGGGAAACCATTTTTAATACAGTATGCCACGATAAGAAAGGGGAGCTTTTCAAGTTGAAAATATTTAATATTTCAGTTGCTTTTCAAGACATTTCAATCAAATATGAACAGATTAGAAGGAGATGTACAGAATTAGCATAAGCCTTAGTCTTTGTACGTTAATTGCTTCCCTTGAATGCGGTTACATTACAAACGTCGCATATGACTTACACTTGAGAGAGTACTATTTTATTGGTCAAATAAAAATTGATTCGCTATTAGAGCACCTCCCAATGTTATGGTCATCGAGTATGTCAATATAGTAAGATGACGAAGCAGAATTATACGAGCAAATATATGTATCCAGCAATAGTTACAAGCACATGTATCCAGCAATATTGAAAAACTTCAAATCATAATCCAATATCATTATAGCATCGCTAACCGAAATGGTAAATCTCGTTGATGCATTACTACTAGAAATTCGAATCTCGTTGAAGCACCAGAAATATCGTTGACGCATTACTCCTAGAAATCAAACTCAACATTCAATCCTAAACTTTTTAATATTTAGGATGCATTATTTTTTTAAACCTAGGGTTTGAAACAGTATAAAATCCCTAAAATTCGAAGTTTTTTGGGGGAAATCAAAAACGAAAAAAGGAGATTGATCGGGTGAGAGAGAGAGAGAGAGGTCAATTTACCTGGGAATGGAATGAAAACTCTCTGTGCATGAAGTGAGAGAGACGACAGAGGGGGCCTAAGGGAAAACCCATTCCTAAATAGACCAAGTGAAAACCTTATGTGAATGAATATATTAAGAGAAACGTTATAAAACGTTAGTAATAATAAGTTTCCGACTACTACCGTGTGAAAGTTCTGTGGGAAATATTTTCCATAATTCTAAAAAAAATTAAAAATTTAAAAAAATTTGTACACACTGAGTCTGTGGGAATATTTTAAAACTTTTTTTTATTTATTGTTTAAGTTCCCACTATCTTCTCTGGGAATTTGTTTTTACTTTTATATAATTATTTTTTAATAAATTTTCTCACTTAACTAGAGGGAACTAAAATACGCGCATTTTTGCGTCAAAAATTTCCCACGGATAGTCAATGAGAAATGTTATTTATTTTTTTTGGAACGGATATTTTAATTTTCCCATTGCATTTCGGTGGGAATTGCCACTAACAATTTTTTCGTGGGAAATTTCGGCGGGAAAATGCTATGGTTACACAGCTTTATAAATAGCTGTAAATACTGTGAACATAAATACATGACAAAACTCAAATCTTTAATTACTTGACCCACAGTATACATGAAGCTTCTATGACAATAGATACCTAAATATATAAAATGAACTAGACCCAAACACCCATTAGAACTGTAGAAGGCTCACCATAAGCTCAGTAGTGAAGAAAATCACTATCAAAGATCCATATCATCCTGTAGAAGTATACCTGCATCCATTAAAAGATGCAGCGCCCCGGGCAAAAGGGACGTGAGTACATGTGGAATAGTACTCGTATGTAAGGCAGTCAAAACAACATATGAAAATGCGGTAACTCAAACAATAGGCAAATAAAGTACATCAAGAAACTATGAAACATCCCATAGGATCACATTTCAAGTCTTATTATACTTGCATCATTCTAAACTTCCTTTAGGATCAACTGAGTTATATGAACTATACGTGGAATACATAATATAATGTAATTGTAATAACATGTACAAACAAGGCCAATGGAAGTGGCACCTTCCTCCCTTATTTTACACATATAAATTTCATAGACTGTCCTTAGTGTTCACATATAATATTATACACCTATGTGTCTCATAGACCGTTCATAGTATCACCTATACAATACACATGTATGTTTCGTAGACCGTTTACAGTATTCATTTACACAATACAAATACTCATATTCAAGTGTTTGAAAATACAACATGAATATGATGAATCATGGTAATAGTAAAAGGGCTTAGATAGCCTTTAACGTCAAGCAAATTTATTAAGAGCTCACATTCAAATTTATAGATATTAAGTCAGGGATCCTCTATAACCACATTCACACAAAGCGGCCCTGCCGCCTCACCCCAATATATGCGGGTGGAGGTGTATCACGATACTACAATCTCTACACAAAGCGGCCCTGCAGCCTCACCCCAATATATGTTGGTGGAGGTGTACCACAATACTACAATCCCTACACAAAGATGCCCTGCCTCCTCACCCCAATATATGCGGGTGGAGGTGTATCACAATATCACAATCCCTATACAAAGAGGCTCTGCCACCTCAGCCCAATATATGTGGGTGGAGGTGTATCATAATACCACAATCCCTACACAAAGTGGTCCTGCCGCCTCACCCAATATATGCGTGTGGAGGTGTATCACAATACCATAATCCCTACACAAAGCAGCCTTGCCGTCTCACCACAATATATATGGGTGGAGGTGTAATCCCAATCACAATACCATATATGAACTCAAAACGGCATAGTTGTCATTATATTTAAGGTCGTAATTTCTCATATCATTTTGAATACTTCATGTTCATGCTCATCATGGAGAAACACAACTCATTACATTAGCGCATGCATGGTAAATCAATAAGTCGATTTCAATGGCACATGGGCCCAATTTCTTTTCTTAAGATTCATCATTATTTAGTATAGGACATCTTCCTTTCATCTCGTTATTCACTCACGTGACGTCTTGAGGCCATTAGCTAAGTTCATGGCTCCGTGGGACTTAACATCGAAGTCATTTACATTAATTATTTTAGTAGCACACATACTATTATTGAAACCATATGGACATACAACACCTCATAATTCTCATTTTGGCAAACGGGCACATTTCATGTTCATACCATCACTTACTTGTACTTGCCATGGGTGATCATAGAATATCAAGAACATTTAAAATATTTAGGAACACCATAGCCTCTCCTCATGAGGACGTAGGAGCTTATAACACATTGGAAACATAAGTACAAATACGTTCATCTCATAACCTTTCACACCATATATCACTTCACAATTACTTTCAACTTCTTACAATATCATTATTTCATTGGCTCCCTTGGACATACATATTATTCTTTATTTATATCACTGTGGTCGTATATCATATTTCGCACTTTTATTTCTTTACTTTCAAGGATTATCATCATAAACATCATCATATAGAATACTCTTGAAATACCTTTCCCTAAAAAGGGCAATACACAATTTAAATTCATGAATATGTAAGAACTCAAAACATATTGAAAATACCTACCAAGCATAGCATTAGTTAGAACAACCACATTTGAATATGACTTGAGTACATAAGCTTTTGGATAATTTTATTTTCGGAATCAATTTGGAATAGTTGAATCAAGGCTTATTTCATAATATTTCACAAATTATTTCACATCATTGGCGCTATTGGCTACAAGTATAACTTTCATTCTTGGCACGGTATTCACACTTTATATCCCCAACTCACTACTTTCACTTTCAAGCATCTATATAGATTATCGACAATAAGGAATCCCTAATCATGACTTTTAGTACACCTATGAGCAATTAAGAGTCTTATGCACATTGAGACTTCTTACACAATTTGGCATAATAGCCTTCACTTGAAACACTACTTGGAATCATAATATTTTTATACCCAACTCATGCTTTGAACACATTTCCCAAGGATAACATCATATGATAAGAGCATCCGGAATACATTTTGAACATATACCTTTCAACACAAAGCTTATTCAGAATAGTTAATTTATAAAGAATAACTCGGGACTCACAAGAACATCATGGGATTCAATTCTAGGAAAGAAGTTTAGCCAACATACCTCGCTTTGAGCTTTCCTTAAATTACTACAATGTTCCGTAAATTCTAGCAATTCCAATCTATTTTGAGACATAACAAAATTGAACCATAATTAGGAAGATATTCATGGTCTCAGCTCATTTGAGCATTTTATCAAACACTAGATGTGCAAATTTAACTACAAGGTTCTTTTACAAGATTTTCTTAACTTCTCAAACCATTCTTTACCCATTTGAGCTCAACAATCTTCCCACAAACCTTAGTTGTACATACATATGTATATAATACTCTTACACCCAAGAACCATACTCCCTGTTACTCATTTTTTACCCCAAACTCGAAATTAAAACTAGGGTATGGAACCTTACCTCTTAGATGAAATCTTGTGATTGGCTTCCTTGATTCTTGAAGATTGGTGCAAGATTGGATGATTAGAATGTTAGGTTTCCTCCTTCTCTCTCTAAAGTGCTCTTACCTCTCTCTAAAATCCTCAAAAAGTCATCCCATAATAAGCCCCAAAGGTTATTTATCAAAATGGGATCGGGTTATGAAAATAGGAAAATTAACCCTTCGAACGCAGGTCTGCAGTCACACAATGGACCGAACAATGAGTATGTGGGTCGCACAATGGACCGCAAAACCGATGCCTAGAACTGGGATGCACTGGTCAAGTCTGCGACCATTTTGCGGTCGCAGAATCAGTTTTACGGTTCGCATAATGATTTTGCGGTCGCACATCTGACCGTAGAATCACATTTTTCCAGCCTTTGGTAATTTTATTATAACTTCTTGTAGGAGTGTCCAAATGATGATCGGTTTAAAGAGTTAGAAACTAGGCTCAAAGGGTTTTAATTTGATAGGTAGATCACCTCCTAAGTAGTTATAGTTTGGTAGCAAAATACATTTGAAGTAGGATCTTGTGCGAATTAAGACATCCTTTCCATTTAATGTATCTAATTTGTTCCACACAAATTTTTGTCATTCACAAAACTCCTTAGTATGTTCCAACACACCTTAAAAATATTTTTTCATTTCAAAATAATGTGGTTCTATCCCGTGGGTCTCCTTTAATACTCGAACACGTTATTCCCAAACGCCGTTGGCGCACTTTAAAATCTTAAATCATTAGAAAATTTTAACTAGGCCTTACATTAATATTATTGTTCACATACTCTATGTCTATTTAGCATTCCTGTATTTTATTGTTAGACCATAATAAGTGTTGATGTAGACCCCTCATCACAACTTCTTCAAGGTTAGACTGGATACTTACTGGATACATGTTATTGATGTACTCACGCTACACTTCTGCACTAATCGTGCAGGATCTGAGGCAGGTGCATCTGGCAGTCTTATCGGCGCGCACCCCCGATACCCCGAGGCCTAGTGGTGAGCTACTCTTCTGAGTCTATTCGGCAGCACCCATAGCCTCTCTTTTGCATTACTTTATGTCTACTCTATTTCATACAGTAGTTTAGTATTTTTTGTATATACTACTAGTGGCTCAAATACTTGTGACACCAGGTCCTGAAAATTATGCTAGTGGACATTTGATGGCTTTTGATTATTTACTTCACCACACTTGTTCTTATATTAGTTTACACTTTATTTTATTAAATTTTTCACCTCTTACTTACTTAATAAATAAAAATCAACTATTTCAAAATTGTTAAAAGGAATAAAAATATGGCTAGTTCCCCGTTGGCTTGCCTAGCGGCGACGTTGGGCGCCATCACGGCCTATAGGTGAAATTGGGTCGTGACAGTATCAGTCTAGCTTATTGATAAGTTCGAAAAAAACTCTACTTGAAGCTATTTATTTTTTTTACCTACAAACATGTGCTCGAAAATCAAAATACTTATATCAATTTAAATTGAAATTGGGAGCCAAATAAAATAAATGAAAAGATAAAGAAATAAAAGGAAGAAGCAGGAAAAAAGGAGAAGTGTCATGACCCCAAGTTCCCTCTATAGGATATCGTGACTAGGTAAGCCTAACAATATGCCGAAATATTAAATAAGAGATTAAAACTTGAACATCCCAACAATTTCATAAATAGAATCTACCAAACCTCAATATGCACAATCCCAAACCCTGGTGAGATATAGGTCACAAGCTCTAAATACAATACCGAACAATCCTATACATTATTGTCTATAAAGATGAAAAGAAATAAGGAAGGACAGGGTAGAAGGGGACTCTGAGGCATGCGGACGCAGGCATGTGTACCTTGAAGTCTCCAAAAGAAAGCAACTTAGCGCGCTAATACCGGGGCTGATAAGATGTACCTGGATCTACACAAAAATATATGTAGAAGCGTAGTATGAGTACACCACAACGGTACCAGTAAGTGCCAAGCCTAACCTCGGTAGAGTAGTGACGAGGTCAGGTCAAGACCCTACTAGAGATAATAAGAAATAAGACAGAAGACATAATGATATAATGATAATGGCAAAGGAAGTGAAACAATAAAGAATTTATGGAAAGTTAACAGAACGGAATCAAGGCAATCAATACAACACGAAAGGAAGACAAGGATTTTACATGTTAAGGATACAACAACCAAACAAATACAGCAAATAGAGAAAGGATCAACAGGGGCACTCCCGAGGTACCGCCTCGTAGTCCCAAATTATAAGAGTAACTCACAATCTTTCTTATATCACCACGGGAGCCTTTACATTTAGTTTTAAAAATTATTTTTTCCGAAATAGCACCCCGTGTTTTAGACCACCTTATCACACTGCATGGCTTCTCGTAGTTCCCTTACTATTCACGCATATCAAGCTCACCTTATCTCACCGCATGCGTTTTAACACCCAGACCTTATACCACCGCATGCGTATCAATAATAACAACGGCACGAAAGAAACCTCATGCAAATAGCAACAACAACACGACAGAAACCTCGTGAAAACAATAACAACAGCACAGTAGAAACCTCGTGCAAACAACCAAACAATCACTTCAACAAAAACACAAATGTCATAACATAATAACTAAGTAAAATGACATTTCACAACTTATACCTTGCCTCAATAGAAACCCGACCTTTGTAACTCAACACCAAACTCAACGGCAAGATATTTCAAGGATAATTTCAAGTAAAGAATTCCACAGTTAAATAATGAATACGGAATTTAGAAGAAGCAAGTAATTCAACTAAACATGTAGTACAAATTATAAATAAGAGATAAGACAAGTAGACATGTGAAGTTAGGCTAAATATGATGACTATAACCTGCTAAAGTAACTAAAATAAAGCATGAAAAGGAAATTACGTAGCTAAAACTGGAATTTCAACATTTAGCCCGTGTACGCACTCGTCAACTTGCGTACACGGCCTCCACATATCACAATTATCACAACAATACCAAATCCTAAGGAAAATTTTCCCCACACAAGGTTAGACAAGCCACTTACCTCAAACCATGCTAAATCAATCAACTAGAAGGCCTTCCCTCGATTTTCCAACTCTGAACGTCTCGAATCTAGCCAAAACAATTTCATACTATAAATATAACTATAGGAAACTAATTTAAATAATGAAATTATGATTTTAGCAAAACATCGCCCCAAAAAGTCGACCCGGGCCTGCATCTCAGAACTTGACCAAAATTATAAAATCCGAACACCCATTCGATATCGAGTCCAACCATATAAGAATTATCCAAATCCGACCTCATTTCGCCTCTCAAAACTCAAGAATTTAGTCTAAAGACTTCTACACTTTTTCCCCAATTTTAAGATCCAAAACACTAATTAAAAGATGTAATTAACAGTAGATTCATGGAAATTAATCAAAAATGAGTCAAGAATCCTTACCCCAACAATTCCTCTAACAATCCCTTAAAATTTTTCCTCAAACCGAGCTCTCAAAATCCCAAAATAAAAATGAAGCAAAACCCTCGAAAAATCCATTTTTCTGCCCAGTTACGACGTACATGTGACTACACTGCCGCATCTGCGAAAAAACCATCGTAGGTGCGGACTTCACTTAAGCCCAAAGAATCCGCTTCTACAGAAAAAGGCACGCACCCGCGGCTAATGCGTCGCACCTGCGCTTATGGACGCACCCGCGATCCTCTCTATCGCAGAAGCGAAGCCACTTCTACGGAACCATTTCCGCACCTGCTAGCCCAGACCTAGACTGCCTTCTCCGCTTCTGCACTCTCCCATACGCACACGCGAGTGTACACCTGCAGTCATTTCCTCCGCAGGTGCGATGACACCAGAAGTTGGAAATTTTCAGTAATTAAACAAGTCCAAAAATGATCTGATATCGATCCGAATCACACCCGCCCTGGGACCCTGTCTGAATATACCAACCAGTTCCAAAACACCAAACAAACCTACTCGAGGGCAAAAACCACATCAAACAACAAGAATTCAATGAATCGCAACCCGAATTCAAGCCTATGAACTATGAACTTCCAAATTTTGAAACCAATGCCGATTCATACCAAAACAACTTCGATTTACATCCAATTTTGCACACAAGTCATATTTTACATTACAGACCTATTCCAACTTCCAGAATCGGAATTCGACCCCGTATCAAAAAGTCCACTCCCGGTCAAACTTTCCTAAATCTTCCAACTTTCCAACTTTCGCCAATTTACGCCGAAATGACCAACGGAGCTCACATACGGACACGCTCCTAAGTCCAAAATTACCCTATGGAGCTATTAAACATCAAAACTCCATTCCGGAGTCATCTTCACACAAGTCAAACTATGGTCAACTTCTACGACTTAAACATCCAACTTAGGGACTATGTGTCCTATTTCACTCCGAAACTCACCCGAAACCATAATCGAACACTCCGGCAAGTCAGGTAACCACAATATAACATAGAGGAAGCATAAATTAAGGGATCGGGGCTAAAATACTCAAAATAACTGACTGGGTAGTTACATCAACCCCCTCTTAAAACACACATTCGTCCTCGAACGAGTATAGAGACATACCTGAAGTGGTGAAAAGATGAGGATAACGGCTACGCATATCATGCTCGGTCTCCCAAGTCGCCTCCTCGACTGGCTGACCCCTCCACTGAACCATTACTGAAGCAATGTTCTTCGACCTCAACTTTCAAATCTACGTGTCCAAAATGGCCACCGGCTCCTCAACATAAGACAATTTCTTGTCCAACTAGACTGAGATAAAGTCTAACACATGAGACGGATCGCCGTGATACTTCCGGAGCATAGAAACATGGAACACTAGATGAACTACAGCTAGACTAGGTGGTAGTGCAAGTATGTAGGCCACCTCTCCAACCCTATCAAGAATCTCAAAATGTCCGATATACCTAGTGTCACGACCCAAACCGATGGACCGCGACAGGCACCCGGTGCCTTACTCAACCGAGTACCAACGTAACATATCTTTCTTATCGTATTATCATTGGAAAATGGGAACAACTGGCCGTCATGGGCTAACCAAAATAAACATAAGGGAATACTCCATATAGGATGAACCAACTTGATATAGAAACTCATACTTGTGACATACGGGCCTATACGGCCTACGATCCATTATATACTTAAAATATAGGCCGACAAGGCCATACAAGTATTCGCATACATGACATCTGTCTACAAGCCTCTAAGAGTACATACTTATCATAAAGGTCGAGACAAAGCCCCGCCATACCAAACAATGCACGTCTAAATCATACTGACCAAACAAGCAACTACAGAGTAAATAAAGCGCACCAACATCTTCCGCTGAGCTGATAGCCTACTTGGAGGACTCTCGGCCTATCTACCGGGACCTGCGGGCATGAAATATAGCGTCCCCAGGCAAAAGGGATGTCAGTACAAATAATATACCAAGTATGGAAGGAATGCAAATCAGTAAATAATAGACATGAGAGAAACATCGACTCAACATGTAAATCTGAACAACTCTGTGAATCATTGATATTTACAATGTCATGCATATGCGTATAAATGTCATACCATGCTTAGGTATATGCGTTCATAACATCATCAAGCCTTTGAGGGCATCCCATCATATCATCTCGGCCATTGTGGGCAAAATCGTCAACGTATACCAGTTGATCAGGTGGTGGTGCATATATAACTCCATAACCTTTTCCCATATCCTATATATATAATATACATATATACGTGTACATAACGCCATCTGGTCATGGGTCAATGTAAATGAACGCAATGCAAGAGAAGTAAGTCAATAAAATTTCTCGGAATGCCATAAGACCATTATGCCTCTGATTAATATCATGAAATAAACTTTATCAACTTATGTATTTTTTGAGACCCATGAACAGACGATAGAATAATAAGACATATGGGGAATCAAGAACATAGGAACCTCTAGTATTTCTATGAATCGAGTCATTTATGGAATTTGTGCATTTGCTCGTTTCGTTTATATCGTATTGATCATGCCAAAAAGAAAGAAGGGATAGCCTTAACATACCTGGACCGATCCTCTTGGTGATCCCTCTAACACATGTCTTTTGCGAAAACACGTAACGGTGGATCAAAGTAGGAAAAAATCCGTATGATGTTATTGAGAAAAATTGTACCGTACTTTCTTAGAATTGCAAATTCCGTTGTTATTACATTACGTAGTCTCGTATGAATTTTGTTGAAGTAATTTGCCATAGCACATCCGTATGATATTTTTCTTAAATAAATTTGATCAAAATCTTTCATCACTTTCTTGAAGTGAATTACGTTGCCATAAACATTTGTAAATAATTCATTATGATGTCTTGTTTGAGAAATACTTAGTAAGCCAATCTATCTTACTACATAATGTAAGAAAGGCTTTTAAGATTATGGGTTGTGGGCCCCACATTCTTTGTGATGACTAAGCCACCAAGCTCCTTAGATGTGCCACCTTATTTTGTGAATTAAAGAGTCATTTGGATGATTATCTCATGCTGCCACGTTTGGGGTTCAAGCTTATCCAAAATATCTTTATTAATTGCTAATCTTCCCCTAAAATCCACAATTAACCAAATATCCACATAATTAAGAAATATCTCAACTTACTTAAAATACTACTCACTTTTAATATACTTTATATATCTTACTATCATGGTCATGTGGTATCTTGTATGACACTAGTCCATAAATAGCATGTATTGTAGCTTGGACCGTATTTTATCTCAAAATGTCAAATTTCGATCATTTTCTTCGATTTACTTACCCTCTCACCTTCACGAATTTACTCTCACTTGTTCAAAGTAGCATAATGCTTAAAATCTCAAAATAATCTCATTCCCAAACTTACGTCGATTAACTTACGACGAAACTTTAACATACAGAAATGCGAGATGTAACATCTTATTTTCGAGCTTCCTTCAATTTACTTATGGCGTACTTTCACGTACGAAAACATGGGGTGTAACACCTAGGGCTCAACTTTCCCTTCTTCCCGAACCTCATAACACCCTTCATGGGCGAAACCCGGAGCAAGACCCGCTCCCCAATCATGAATGCAATGTCGCGAACCTTCAGATCTGCATAACTTTTCTGTCTAGATTGGGTTGTACGAAGTCGATCCTGAATCAATTTAACCTTTTCCAAAGCATTCTGAACCAAGTCTGTACCCAATAGCCTAGCCTCACCCGGCTCAAACTAACCCACCAGAGACCGGCACTGCCTACCATACAAAGCCTCATATGTGGCCATCTAAATGATCAACTGGTAACGGTTGTTGTAGGAAAACTCCGTGAGTGGCAAGAACTGATCCAAAGAACCCCCAAACTCCATCACACATGCATGAAGCATATCCTCCAATACTTGAATAATGCGCTCCTGTCCGTTTGTCTCAGAGTGAAATGTTGTACTCAAATCCACCCGCGTGTCTAACTCATGCTGAACGTACCTACAGAACCATGATGTAAATTGCATACCCCGGTCAGAGATGATAGATACTGGTACGCCATGAAGCTTGACAATATCACAAATATAAACCTGAGACAGCTGCTCTAAAGAATAAGTAGTCACCACTGGAATAAAATGAGCTGACTTGGTCAACCTATCCACAATCACCTAAACTGCATCGAACTTCCTCTGAGTCCGTGGGAGCCCAACAACAAAATCCATAGTAATCCGCTCCCATTTCCACTCTGGGATCTCTAACCTCCGATGCAATCCACCAGACCGCCGATGTTCATACTTCACCTGTTGATAGTTTAAACACCGGGCTACATATTTCACTATGTCCTTCTTCATACGTCTCTACCAATAGTGCTGTCTCAAGTCCAGATACATCTTCACGGCACCTTGATGGATGGAGTACCGCGAACTCTGAGCCTCCTAGAGTACACAGTATAAGACCCCAAACACGAAGGCAACACCAACACTAGAGTTGTGGTCAAAGCTTCCTTGAGCTTTTGAAAGCTCTCCTCACCTCCTCGGTCCACCTGAACGGAGCACCCTTCTGGGTTAGTCTGGTCATAGGTGCTGCAATAAATGAGAAACCCTCTACAGATCGACGGTAATACCCCGCCAAACCAAGAAAACTCCGAATCTTCGTAGTTGAAGACAGTCTGGGCCAACTCTGCACTGCTTTAATCTTCTTTGGATCCACCTTGATCCCCTCACTCGACACTACATGATGCAAAAATGCCACTGAATCAAGCCAGAATTCACACATTGAAAATTTTGCATATAACTTCTTTTCTCTCAAGGTCTGAAGTACGACCCTCAAGTGCTGCTCATGATCCTCCCGGTTCCGGGAGTACACCAAAATGTCATCAATAAACACAATGATGAATAGGTCAAGATAGGGCCGGAATACACTGTTCATCAAGTGCATGAATATTGTTGGGGTATTGGTCAGCCCAAAATACATCACAAGGAACTCGTAATGACCAAACCGAGTCCTAAAGATAGTCTTTGTATTACACCCCATGTTTCGTACGTAAACGTACGCCATAAGTAAATTGATGAAAGCTCGGAAATGAGTTTCATCGAAGTTTGACATTTTGGGATAAATACGGTCTAAGCTATAATACCCCATATTTATGGACTAGTGCCATACAAGGTACCACATGACCATGATAGTAAGGTGTATAAAGTGTGTTAAAAGTGAGTAGCATTTTAAGTAATTTGAGATAATTCTTAATTATGTGAATATTTGGATAATTATAGATTTTTAAGTGGGTGATTAATTTGTAAATTGGATTTTTGAATAATTATTTAGGTGAAGAGTTTGGATAATTCTAAGGGGACAACCTTCACGTGGTTTTATTAAGACTTGGAAGCAAGTTAAAGACAATTTAATGACTCTTAAATTTATGTGAAAGGTGGAATTTTAAGAAATTTTAAGTGGCTAAAGTAAGCCTTATAAGTGGGGCCCACACCACTATAAAAAGGGACCTTTCATTTCATTCATTTTAAGAAAGAATGTCATACGGATTTACTTTGGCAAAGAAAACTGCTTCAACAAAATTCAAGCGAAGATTTCTTAGCATCTTAGCAATGTGGGATTTTATAATTTTAAGGAAGTACGGTGCAATCTTTCTCAAGAACATCAAATGAATTTTTTCCTACTTCGATCCGTCATTACGTGTTGTCGTAATTGACGTGTGTTAGAGGGATTGTCAAGAGAATCGGCTCAGGTATGTTAAGGCTATCCCTTATTTCTTTTTGGCATGATCCATAGAATTACCAAGGATGCCTATGTTCTTGATTTCCCATGTGAATTATCATTATATCTTTTGTTCATGGGTCTCAGAAAAATACGTAGTTGATAAAGTTTATTTCATGATATTAATCAGAGGTATAATGGTCTTATGACATTTTGAGAAATCTTATTGACGCACTTCTTATGCATTTCATGCATTTATACATGTACATTGACCCAGATGGCGTTATATACGCATATATTATATGTATATGGGATATGGGAAAAGGTTACGGCGTTATATACGCACCACCACCTGATCAGCTGGTATACGTTCATGATTTGCCCACAGTGGCCGAGATGATATGATGGGATGCCCTCAGAGGCTTGANCTTCTTCATACGTCTCTACCAATAGTGCTGTCTCAAGTCCAGATACATCTTCACGGCACCTTGATGGATGGAGTACCGCGAACTCTGAGCCTCCTAGAGTACACAGTATAAGACCCCAAACACGAAGGCAACACCAACACTAGAGTTGTGGTCAAAGCTTCCTTGAGCTTTTGAAAGCTCTCCTCACCTCCTCGGTCCACCTGAACGGAGCACCCTTCTGGGTTAGTCTGGTCATAGGTGCTGCAATAAATGAGAAACCCTCTACAGATCGACGGTAATACCCCGCCAAACCAAGAAAACTCCGAATCTTCGTAGTTGAAGACAGTCTGGGCCAACTCTGCACTGCTTTAATCTTCTTTGGATCCACCTTGATCCCCTCACTCGACACTACATGATGCAAAAATGCCACTGAATCAAGCCAGAATTCACACATTGAAAATTTTGCATATAACTTCTTTTCTCTCAAGGTCTGAAGTACGACCCTCAAGTGCTGCTCATGATCCTCCCAGTTCCGGGAGTACACCAAAATGTCATCAATAAACACAATGATGAATAGGTCAAGATAGGGCCGGAATACACTGTTCATCAAGTGCATGAATATTGTTGGGGTATTGGTCAGCCCAAAATACATCACAAGGAACTCGTAATGACCAAACCGAGTCCTAAAGATAGTCTTTGTATTACACCCCATGTTTCGTACGTAAACGTACGCCATAAGTAAATTGATGAAAGCTCGGAAATGAGTTTCATCGAAGTTTGACATTTTGGGATAAATACGGTCTAAGCTATAATACCCCATATTTATGGACTAGTGCCATACAAGGTACCACATGACCATGATAGTAAGGTGTATAAAGTGTGTTAAAAGTGAGTAGCATTTTAAGTAATTTGAGATAATTCTTAATTATGTGAATATTTGGATAATTATAGATTTTTAAGTGGGTGATTAATTTGTAAATTGGATTTTTGAATAATTATTTAGGTGAAGAGTTTGGATAATTCTAAGGGGACAACCTTCACGTGGTTTTATTAAGACTTGGAAGCAAGTTAAAGACAATTTAATGACTCTTAAATTTATGTGAAAGGTGGAATTTTAAGAAATTTTAAGTGGCTAAAGTAAGCCTTATAAGTGGGGCCCACACCACTATAAAAAGGGACCTTTCATTTCATTCATTTTAAGAAAGAATGTCATACGGATTTACTTTGGCAAAGAAAACTGCTTCAACAAAATTCAAGCGAAGATTTCTTAGCATCTTAGCAATGTGGGATTTTATAATTTTAAGGAAGTACGGTGCAATCTTTCTCAAGAACATCAAATGAATTTTTTCCTACTTCGATCCGTCATTACGTGTTGTCGTAATTGACGTGTGTTAGAGGGATTGTCAAGAGAATCGGCTCAGGTATGTTAAGGCTATCCCTTATTTCTTTTTGGCATGATCCATAGAATTACCAAGNTTAACCATCGTATGACATTTATACGCATATGCATGACACTGTAAATATCAATAATTCACAGAGTTGTTCAGATTTACATGTTGAGTCTTTTACTCCATGTTTCTCTCATGTCTATTATTTACTGATTTTTATTCCTTACATACTCGGTACATTATTTGTACTGACGTCCATTTTTCCCGGGGACGCTGCGTTTCATGCCCGCAGGTCCCGATAGATAGGCCGAGAGTCCTCCAAGAAGGCTATCAGCTCCGCGGAAGATGTTGGTGCGCTCCATTTGCTCCGGAGTTGCTATTGGTCAGTATGATTAGGACATGTGTTCATTGGTATGGCAGGTCTCTGTCCTGACCTTTATGATATTTATGTACTCTTAGAGGCTTGTAGATAGATGTCATGTATACGGATACTTGTATGGACTTGTCAGCCTATGTTTTAAGTATATAATAGATCACATTGGCCTTATAGGCCCGTATGTCATAGGTATGAGTTTTTATATCTAGTTGGGTCATTCTATGTCAGTTATTCCCTCATGTTTACTCTGTTTATCTCATGACGCCCCTTCTGGCCCACTTACCTATAATGATGTAATAAGAAAGATACATTATGTTGGTACTCGGTTGAGCAAGGTACCGGGTGCCCGTAGCGACCCATCAGTTTGGGTCGTGACAAAAGTGGTATCAGAGTAGTTCTGTCCTAGGGAGTCTACAAGCTGTGTCTAGTAGAGTCTTGTTTATGGGTGTGTTGTGCACCACAGTTATAAGCAGGAGGCTACATGGCATTTAGGACTGTCACTCTTTCTTCTTACTCTAGATCGTGTGGTCGAGCTCAGTTGTAAGAACTTAATTTCCTAAACTTTATCTTATTCATAATACGACGATCCCTACATCCAGAAAGACAGTTGGTAAGAGATTGAATGTGGCTATGGAAGAGTTGAGTCAGAGGAACTCGATTTTATTTATAGTGTTTATGATGAGTAAATGTAAGGTCTTCAGTAGATCATGTGTATACTAAGACGTGTAAGCCTCTTGATAAGGAGCCTTAAGGCAAGGATATCTATCCACCCCTATAGTGAAAGGCAATGAGAGATTCAAAAGATAAATACAAGTTTCAACAAGTAAAAGAAGCAAGGTGAGGAAGGGTACGAGGCGCCTAGTTAATGAAGGTTATCAGTATTTACAATTCAAGCAGAGAAATATAAGTCTTTTGAGTTACCTTCAACAATAGACAAGAGTGGGTTGCTCTTGTGGTGAGCACCCTCCACTTCCAACCAAGTGGTTGTGAGTTCGAGTTACCCCAAGAGCAAGGTGGGGAGTTCTTGAAGGGAGGAAGCCGAGGGTCTTCGGAAATAGCCTCTCTACCCCAGGATAGGGGTAAAGTCTGCGTACACACTACCCTCCCCAGACCCCACTAGTGGGATTATACTGGGTTGTTATTGTTGTTGTATTGTTGAGTTACCTCCAACAATAACAGATGTATGTACAATCAGCCGCACCAATCTCAGTTATGCCCTATGGGTGCTAACAGAAGTAGTATAAGAAAAGGACGGATATCATGATCCGGCTGGGGTTAGAGTGACCCAAAATGGTGGATGAATTGTTAGCGGTAACTGACATTTCCGACGGATATTGCAAATGTGATAATAGATCTCCTTGTGAGACAACCAGACGGTGCACTTTAAAATAGTACAACTAGATATTAGTACTACAAAGATAGGCACTGGAAGCCTTGAAGGGATAAATATTACCTTAGTGTTGCTCCCGTTCCTACTAGAGAAAGAATGTTAGGCAACCCGAAGAGCCAGTAGATGGAGCAAGGGGAGCTAAAAGCAAAATAATGTCTTGTTAAAGTTTTCAGAATAAAGTGATAGATAGAAATATTAGCAAGGAAATAAGAAGAGAGTTAATGAAGCATTATGAGTAAGCTGTGATACATGAATAACAACGGTAGATCAAACAGATGACAGTATTATAGAATCTATAGTCAAGTGAAGGAAAGGACGAGAGGTGATAGGCCTTGAGACAACAAAAGAGTATAGGACATAAAGTCATATCCTCATTTCGAGAAATAGGTTCGTGACTCCAACGCGACTACCAAAAGGAAATGTTAGACCCCAGAGTAATAAGAAATCAACATGGACTGATGAACAAGATAAACTAAACATGAACTAGGGACTGAGTAATAGTCGGCATCATGAGAATTTTAGAGATTGCATCCCGGCGATAATATAATGGACGATAGAAGAATACCCTTTAAAGGTCATTTAGGAAGATGCTTCCCTAAAGCAAGCGAGGTGAGCAAAGTTAAGCTTAAGGGACTAGTCATATATGCCAGTTACACTAAGTGTCACCCTCGCGAGTAAGGAATTTCGTTATCCTTGGTACAGAAGGATTACCGCAAGGCGAGTAAGGATCATTGATGATGTGGAAAGACGCCAAACATGAAGAGGTAAAAAATCTATACGTAGATCATCGTAGCACTAAATCTTAGTACTCCCCTAAAGGGGGAAATATGGAGTGATGTGACATTAAGTAAAAATTAAGTAGTTCTAGTAACTATGGAATGGTAAAGGAAGAATACGATAAAAAATGAGAAAGGGATGAGATTTCACTTATTCAAATCCTATAGATATGCTACGATTCCAGAACATTATGCAAATATGACGTAAAGGAGAGGAAGTAAGGGTTCCTGCCCAAAATGTTATTGATAGATAAGGAGTATGTGCAAGACGTAAGTTAAGATAAAGGAAATAACCCAAGAAGATTACGCGGAATATTGATATGAGAATGGGACAACGAGTAGTTAGTAGTTGATCCAGGAAGAGCCTAGTTATGGCTAAACAAGAGGACACCGACAAATCAACAGATTGTGCAAGACGAACATAGTGAACCCCAACATGGGGAATTCAGTCTCGCAGATATGATATTGTGATCCTTGAGATATATTCATATAGGAGTAGGGGTAGTTAAAGGTAAATAAAAGAGAATGCCACTGGGAAGACAGTCAAAATATTAGTTCAGAAGAACCCAAGCACAAGGGCGTGGAAATAAGTAACTACGGATAACTATAGGTGGGGAAGAACATCAAAAATTCTGTCAAGTATATGATGTGATAAGCTTGTAACTTTACAAGCGCCAGAAGGTCTCCCTAAGTACTACAACGAAAGACTAGCTGAGGAAATAAGGAAGAAGACTTCAACCTAAGCACAGTGACCTAAAAAGGAAATGGTCTTGTAACAGCAGTCTCACAACAACATTGTATGCACTCCATAAGGAAGTGGCACCTAGTATGGCTAATGAGTGGGAAATGAAACCAAAAGTAATATTCGAGACCATATGAATTGCACAAAATTCCGACATACATGGGGACTAAGATAAGCTAAGTATGCACGCAACAATGGGGCAGAAAGACCAGGAAAAGTAATTGTTTATGTTTGAAGAAAGCCGAGATGGAACGAAAGGAATTATACAATCAATGATCGAGAGTTAGTTACGTTATGAACGCACTTAGGAAGACAAGAATAAGGATAAGAAAGGGCGAGTGAGAAGGTGACGAGAATGGATAAGCTCTCGGGATTAAGCCCATGAAAACAAGAGAGCTGATGGTTTCTCTAAGTTATAGAGAGCTCGGTATAGCCTGAATGAACTCAAAGGAGTCTAAGACTANAAATTTCGGAGTATTATCCACGCAACATATATATTGACATTCATATAGCCGTAGAAGACTCCAGTATTAGTTAAAAGAAAGAATTGAGCCTAGGGCATAGACAAAGGATTGAATTGTCAGAAGATTGTATCATGGGTATTCCATAACGCCCATGAAAGTCTAAAGTAATAACTAATACCAGGAGTCGCAGATCGGAAGATAGCTTAAGCCTACAAGAAGATTGATCAGAAGGAAGAGGAAACTAAAGAGTTTAATCAACTAAGTAAATCAGGAGTCTAATTATTGGACCCGGAAAATTTCAGGAATCGTGATTGAGAACATAGCATAATCACTCTTAATATCAGAGGTAGAAGAGAGATAGTACAACAGCCATATTCTATAATGGCTCTACGATAAAGCCAGTTGAAAGAGTACTAGCCTTATAAGAAGTCAGTATGAAGCTCCCACCGGATTGTGTATGCACCAGAGGTGCAAGTATTATAATAGAGCTTCAAGTTGTGGATGTGAATTATACCTGTGTTAAAGCGAGGTCATGAAAAAGATAGAAAATGTGATGCGATATTTTAAGGTAAGTAAGGTAAAGGTGAACAATGTACAAGATACTCAAATGCAAAAGGTTGCGAATAATCCATACTATAGATAGAAGGTTAGAAGCGCTGGGATTCAGTATCCAGGAATGGTAGCGGCGTCGTCAGTGGCATATCTTATAACCTATGGTTTCTAGGTATCGAGAAGTCTAATTAAGAGAATAAAGAAGAGTTAGAAATGATGTGATGTCTCGCTTGATGTTCCAGGATGACATAAGGAAATCTACGATGCAAGTAAGTTGAAATAAGGTTGCGAGTAGTATAAAAAGATATGTGTAGGTCACAAGCTAAAGTATGGTAAAGCGACAAAGTTTTAGGAAGACAAGAATAAGGATAAGAAAGGGCGAGTGAGAAGGTGACGAGAATGGATAAGCTCTCGGGATTAAGCCCATGAAAACAAGAGAGCTGATGGTTTCTCTAAGTTATAGAGAGCTCGGTATAGCCTGAATGAACTCAAAGGAGTCTAAGACTAGTATCATTTAGAAGAAATGGAATGTTGCCCTGGTAGTAGAATAGGGGTGTAATTGTGATAGATGAAGGATGAGTTTGGGAATTCGATTGAGTAATGATTTCATGAATTGTACAGGATTAAAATACCTACGTAAGGTGAATCACATTGGGATGCTATGAAATACAGTTATGGATGTATGGTATCGCCCCCAGGTGGATTAGGAAAATCACTTCAAATATTCCTCGATGCAACGTAAGACTTAGTGGCAATTTATTACGTAAGAGGTTTCAAGTTATCAGTAGTAGATTGTAGATCAACATTGAGGTGAATCAACAATGGATGGATAAAAATTACAAAGTACAAGATGAGATTAGGCCACCAGTCTTAAGATAAACAGTAATGAAGAAGCGTTAAAGGACTTAGATTTATACATATAGGATAAGCAACGAGAGTAACCTGAAGTTGGTGGCAGACCTCAGTGACGATAAATCGAAGTAAGAGTTATGGTATAGTATGACCTACCTAGATGCA